>PNRQ01000180.1:0-74154 GCA_003439915.1 Trichoderma atrobrunneum | reverse complement strand
AAAAACCTAAAACTTTTTATTACTTTTTAATTATTTATTATTTTATATAATTTTATTACCTTTTTATATATATTACTTTTATAATTTCCTACCTATAGGCTAAGGTCTATTTTATAAAATAAAATATCTTTAGGTTATATAAGTTATTAATAAATTATATTAATATTACTACTATTATTTAAAATAAAAGTTACTTTTATTTATTAATTCCTAGTTTTTATCTTAGTTTATTATTTAAGGGTAGGGCTTTACTTTTTAATAATAATAATAAATATTAATAAAAAAAAGTACTTTTATTATATTTTATACTCTTTTTATAACTAAGATAAAATTAACTTCTATAGGTTTTTTTTATTTATAAAATTATTATAATACTTTATTATATACTACTAATTACTATACTTTATATAATTAAATATAATATAAGTATTTTTATAATAGGCTTTACTATACTTTTAATAAATTAACCCTTTTTAAAGCTATTATTAATTTTATTTAACTTTACTAATATATTATTATAAATAATTTTAAAGTTTATTATAAAGGTTTTTATTAATAAATACTTTATACTTTAAAAAGTTATATTATTCCTTTAGTACTTAGGTATTTTAACTATTTAAAGGTTTATTTTTATTACTTTAGCTTATTAATTTTACTTTTATTTTAATATTATAAATTTCTTACTATATTATAAAAAGCCTAAAATTAAAAATCCCTCTTTATATATAAAAAAGTATTTATTAACTAGCTAAAAATTTAAAAATATTAAAAAGTTAATTTAAAATTTTATTTAAAATTACTTTAAACTTCCTTAAGAAAACTTAAATAAACTTACTTTTTATTAATAAAGGTAGTTTAATTATATAATTATATTAAAAGTATAAGTAGTTTATTATTAATATTATCTTTATATTACTTTATATATTATTTATATATAAAGTTAATATAAAAGTATTAATATTCTTTAGTTTAAAATAAAATCTACTAATACTTTATATTTTCTATAAAATAACTATTAATATATTAAATCTTATATATATCTTTTTAAATTAATTTCTTTAAAATTAAACTAGCTACTTAAGTAAGTAAAGTATATTTATAACTTTATTTAATTTTACTTTTTAAACTTAAGGGTTAATATTTAGATTTTTCCCTATAGGTTAAAGTAGTTTTATTTTAATTTTACTTTAGGGTCTTTACCTAAGAGGTTAATATTAAAAATAAGGTTTTTTTATTTTTAATTACTTATAAGTACTAAATTATTTTTCTTTTTTTTATATTTTAATAATAATTATAGTATATTTATAGTTCTTTAGTAAAGGAACTTAAATTAGCTTAACTTAAGGGTTTTTATTAAAAAAGGTTATAGTACTTATTTATAAAGTTATTTATAAAAGGGTTTATAATTATATATATAATTAAGTTTACAGAACTATAGCTTTATAATTATTAAATTATAATTATATAAATAAGTTTATTAATAATTATCTTTATCTTTAATAATTTTTTACCTTTATAAGTAAAAAATAAACTTATTAAAAGTTAAGTTAATAAAAAAATAAAAAAATAAAGAATAATTATAATAATTATATAATAAATATATAAGCTTAAAGTAGTAAAGTAACTATATTTATCTCTACCTTCCTTAATTTTATTCTTAGATTTTAGGTCTTTTATAAAGTTATTACTAAGCTAAAGGCTTTATAACCCTTAGCCTACGCCCCTATAATATAGTTAATGCGTAAGCATAGTGCAATCACGCCCTAGTGTAAATAAGCTTTAACAAATAGCTACTTTTATTAATCTTTTAATTAATTAAGAAAAGTTAGTTAATTAAAAAGGGGATTTTATTATTTTATAATTTTTATTAATAAAGTACTATTTAAGGGTCTTAAATATATTAAACTAAGTTAATTTTTACTTATTTTTTAATTAAAATAAAATTATTAATAAAAATTAAAGTTATTAACTAAATCTTTATAAAAAGCTAATAATAATCTTAAAGGGAGAGTTCTAAAGGTTTAAGAATACTAACTTTAGGGCTATTTTTATTAATTTAAAATTGTAAATAATTAAAAATAATATAATAGTAAGGAAGGTTAAATTATAATAAAAATAAGTTAAAATAGTTACTTAGAGGGTATTTTAAAGGACTTAGTAATATTAATTTTACTAAGTTATATTACTTTTGTATTTAATTAAAGTTTTATATAAAACTTTTTAATAATATTATTATAAAGGCTAAAATAATAGGAATTTTAAGTCCTATAAGTCTTATAGTTAGCCTAGGTAAAATAGTTAATCTTAGTTATATTCCTTTATTAAATTAAAGACTTAATAAAGCCTAGGATTATTAAGTTATTATTATAAAGGAAGGATTTAGAACTTAAATACTAGGCTTTATAGGGAGAGGATATTATATACCTAAAATTATAATATTTCTTTATAAATATAACTACCTACTACTACTATATAAAATATAAGTTATTTAAAGGTAAGAAAAAGATTTTTTATAAATAATAATTAAGCTATAACTTCTTTTACTATTAATAAAAATACCTTTGTTTAAAGTATATATTATCTCCTTTTATACTTTAAAAAGGCCTTTTATTACTTTAGGACTTATTTTTAACTTTTTTTAAAGAATATAAAATATACTGCTGTAATCTTTACTTTATTTAATACCTTTAAGATATTTTCTTTATATATTATATATATAATTACTACTAAGCCTTTAAGAAAGTAATATAAAGTCTTACCTTTACAATAGTATTAAAATCTATAATAATAATAAAAAGATTAAAGAAATCTTTTTCTTAATTATACTAAGGAGTATAAAAGTAGAAAATTTCCCTTAGTTACTCTAAGGCCTAAATAAAAAAGGTAAAATCTTCTTTTAGTAATAAAATAAAGGCTATAGGGAAAATTATACCTAAAGCTATAATATTATTAATTTTTAAAAGCTTTAGGTTATAGTAATTTATATTATATATAATATTAATTATTATAATATTAAAATAAAAATACTAAAGCTAAAGATTATAGTTAATAAAAATAAAAAATACTTTAGTTAATTTTTATTATCTAAGGTTATTTTATAATAAAAGTCCCCTACCTTTAGCTTTAAGATTATAGCTTAGGTTAAGGTCTGGCTTTAAAGAGTATTATTAATAACTTCCTACTGTAAATTTAATATATCTTTCTTTATAAAAAGAAAATTAAAATATTAATAATTAATAACTTTAAGAATTACTCTTCCTATAAGATTTAAGTAATTTAGTAAAGCTGCTATAATATTTTTTATTTTTTAGTTAAAAAACTACGCTAATACTTAAGGAAGTTAATAAATAAGTTAAACTTATAATTATAGTTACTGTAAATAATTCCTAGGACCTAAAGATTATTATAATCCTTCCTTTATATTATTTTTATCTTAAATAAGTAGCCTATATATTTTATAATTAATTTACATAGGTTAAAAAACTTAGATTTATATTTATAACTTTTATATATATATGTAATATTATAATAATAAGGTTAGTTATTTTTATAAATTAAGGGGTATATTTTAACTATTATAAAGCCTTTATAATATATATAAATTTAAAAAGTATTAAAAGCTATATTTATTAATATAAAATTTATATTAATTAATAAAAGTTTAAGTAATATATTTATAAATATTAGTTTTATTTTAGTTATAACTTTATTCTTTAAATATATTATATTATAGTATTTTAAAATAGTAATAGCTGCTAAGTACTTAAAGGGGTAATACACTTAGTTTCCTTAAGGAATTAATCTATAAAAAGATATATTAAATTCCTTACTATTTCCCTATATAAATTATATACCTATTAGTTAGCGCGGCGCCGTCGCAAACTAGCAATTTTAGTATGCTCCGCCCAGGTGGGTTAGCAAATCTGCCCAGGTAGGTTAGGGGTGGTCATCACACCTTCACACTTGGCAAATCCCTGTCTTTCTCCAAGCTCGCTGAAAAGGGCAAAACGGGAAAAACTGGAGCTTCAAAGGCTTCTCCATCCGTCGCCCGGACAGCCAAATTGGCATGGGGGGGCGGCCGGAGCTGGCAAATTCTTGCTGCTCGTTGGCTGCTGGCAGCGCCTGTTCCCTGCTAGAGCTTAGTGCTAAGAATATCCAGTTCTAGTGCAGTGCGGTGACCAGCCCATTGCATGGCAGCTGCGGTTTCCTGCAAGGCGCCCCTTTCACTTTCACCTCCAGTCTTTCTCACTTGTAATGTTTTCCGGGCCTTGCATGGCATGAGACTTTTCCGAGGCACCGCCAACAGCCTCACTTTTTCTTCTTCTTCTTGCTTTTTCCCTTCTCTTACGGATTTTGCGCCGTCTTTTGCTTCATACATCTTCCCGTCCTTTCCGGCTGCTTCATTTCCCTTTTTGACTTTGGATCTCGCTATTACATGGCTGGATAGGGTAGCTTGAAAGTGATGACGTCGAGACTCTCCAGGTGACAAGAACAGAGCTTCTTTTCTCTTTCGACGCCGCAACTCACTCGTGTGCGCCTCGGCTTGTGCTTCTGATCGCTGGAGCGACCGCGGGTTGCGAGATTTGCGACGCTCACGGAGCCTCGCTGCGTGTTTCATCCGTGACGGCAGCCGGCGCAGCGCTGACGGGGTGTGGAAATTAGAGTTATGAGGGAATCTTGAGCTCTCTCTGTCCGCTCCTTGCAAAAAACAACATCTTGTTGGCGCCAGCAAAAACCCCTCATTCTCTCTCTCTTTCGACCACTGCGATTCTTGTTCGCGTGGATTTACGGGTTCGCATCCGGTGATATTGTTTGGCAGACAAATAATCCCCGTCTAGACAATGCCGCCGCCAAAGGCTGCCGGGGCAACGGCCAAGAAGCAGCGCTTGACCCTCTCCCAGCTGGCTGCCTACGACGACATTCTAACGGATGCGCTCGTCGACCATGTGAGTATGAGTGCGCAATGCAGGTAAAAGACGGGCATCTAATTTGATTCGCGCCAGGCTTTTTATTGGACCACTGTTCCCAAGAATCGCTCGTCTTACCATCCATCACGGGGGATCCGAGAAGGTGAGGTGGCCAAGATTATCCAGGAAGATGTCGTCGTAAACAAGGACCTTGAGGCCGCCGAAAAGCGGCTGTTGACGACTGTGGACGGCCTCAAGAGGTATGTCAATGGCCTGAAGCTGGACAAGGAAAAGGCGGATTTTGTACAGCATCTGCGACGATATCTTCGCATTTACATGCCCGACTGCCCTTGGGAGGTCAGCACCACCAACCGATACACCATTGTGACCCACGAAGCGTGTGTCATTGCCAGGCGATACATTAAGCGCAATGAGACAATCAAGTACCTTTCCGGCATACAAATCAACATCACCCCCGAGGAGGAGACAGAAATCACGGTCCGCAAAAAGGACTTTAGCATTGTGGTCAGCTCCAGGAAGAAGTGCACCAGCTTGTTCATGGGACCGGCGCGATTCGCCAACCACGATTGCCGCGCAAACGCCAAGCTCATGACTACCAGTCAGTCCACCATTGAGATTGTGGCCTCTCGACCCATTGAAGCCGGCGAGGAGATTACAGTCACCTACAGCGATTGCTATTTTGGAGAAGATAACTGCGAGTGTTTGTGTCGAACATGCGAAAAAGAGCTGAGGAATGGATGGGCACCCGAAGGCGAAGCGGTTAATGTAAAAATAAGCGTCGAAAACGATGAGCGGAAAGAGACATACTCTCTGCGTCGACGGCGGAGAGACGACAGCATTGGCGGCTCCTCGCGCACTTCCTCGGTGACTCCCGACATGCGGCCACGCATTTACAAGACGAAGCCAAAGGTGAAGAAACAGGATGCTCAGGAAACATCTTCGATTCCGACACCCGCGCCAGAAGCAACCCCGCGAGGTCGAAAACGAGCCATGGACGCAATGGCAACTCCACCAATCACACCGGCCAAGAAGCTCAAGCTCCTGTCCGAATCATCAACCGCTTCGTCAAATCTACTCTCTCTCCCCAGCGCAGCCTCGAGCGTTGATGACTCGTCGAGCACCAGGAGCGTGACCCCCAGCCATGCAGATGCCCCTGAGACGGATACCGCATCGCCCGAAAAGGAGAGCCCGCAGCCAGAGGCACAGACACCGCCAAGATTCTCAGCAGAGCGCTTAGACACATCAAAGAATGAGCAGCGACACGGTTATAAAGACGTCACCAGCATCACGGTGGAGCCTGTTTCTCCTCGGAGCATGGGAAGCCGTGCATCTCCCGACATGGTACCGGTAGAGGCTCCGGTTCAGCCGATCCCAAGGCCGCGGCAGCTGATAACCATGTCTATTTCTTCCATTCTCAATGATCCATCATCCACCGATGATTCCGCCGAAGCATACTACCCTTTCGTGGCGAATGTGCGAGTGGCTAGACAGCCCGTTGTCGAGTCAAAGTTTGAGCTCATATCTGAACCAGAAGATGAGCAGCCGGAACAGGAGCAGCCAGAAATAAAAATCGAGGCGGAAATTCACGTCAAGACGCAGCTAGACGTAGAAATTGAAGCGGAGGCTGCGGCTGAGGCTGAATCAACAATAGAGGCGGCGACAACGAGTGCAGACAAGCCGAAACGCCGCAAACGACAGGCTCCAATTCCCAAACAATCGACACCACCTCCCGCTCGAGTACGCAAACCGGGCGACTATGTGCTCACGCCGTTGCTCCTCTCGGAGCCCGACATGGCATGGATTCAGTGCACAAACTGCAGCGACTACTTTGTTCAGCAGAATGCTTACTTTACTCGGTATTCTTGCCCCAGGTGCGAGCGGCACTCGAAGCTGTACGGCTACGCATGGCCCAAGACGGATAAGACGGGGCCTTCAGACAAAGAAGAGCGAATCCTCGATCACAGGATGATCCATCGATTCCTCGATCCCAACGACGAGCGGAGGGCAAGAGGTCGAAAACTTTTGAGCGAGAGCAGAGATCATACACAGGAGGCGGATGACGACCGGGGCAGGGCGACCAAGAGAGGGCCTAATAGAGCGGGTAATACCAATCGGAAAGACGAAGACTCAGGAGTTCGAAGGAGTGGCCGCGCGAGGCGCGTGAGCAGCAGGCTCACCGAGGAATGATGTATTTTTGTATGATTTGTAACGTTATACCATGGATGGGGCAGGGCAGCAGACCTTTTTTTCATCTTGCTTCCCTTGACCTTTGCTTCTTTCTATTGCTAGGTGATGGATGGGTGGGACAGGACAGGCGCGTTAGCTACGGATCGATCAGGCGCAGTGAAGGAACAAATATTGATAGGTAGTCTAGATGATAATTACCGTGGATGCGTCCACTACTATTTTTATCCGATGAATAGGTATTGATCTCTTACAGATGGAGTGCTGGTAATATTGGCAAATTATGAATAATGAATGCTTGACGCCACCTTTTACTTTGTAAGTGAAACCCGCATCAATGGGTCCGAGACAGCATGGCAGCAGACGAGATGCTCAGGGACAAGCAAGAAGCCATGATACGCTGGAACGACAGTTGGAGGTTGACACAAGGTTGAGGGGAACGGGCGAGCAATCATGTGGCCCCCAATGATCGTCCCTTGGAGGTTGTCACGACCAGTCACAGAGCAAGGATCACCAAAGATGGGCTCCATACCTGAAGTTGACGCAAGTTGCTGCTAATGGGCGGTAGTCCCCTGTGGCTTGTCTCACTTGTGTCATCCGCCATTTTTGATTTGCCCCCCGTCAACTACACGCGCATTTTCCATCTTTTCTTCTTTTCTCATCCATTCCAGAGTGCTCACCAGAATTTATAGTCTCTTTAAGAGCCTTTTTTCCTTTTATTGATACGCTGTATTGAGAATTGATTGACCGTTTCGTTCTGCTGCCCCGGACATTCCGACGCTTGAACTTGGAGCAGAGTGAGTGCACGTGACGGCATTGCGACGATGATATCGCGACATTTCATCTGTGGTCTATGTAAGTGGAGTGGATGCTCAATGCATGTACTCATTTCATCGGTGATTTTATCTTCTTTATTACAACTTTTCTTTGGGGGAGGAATTGCGGAATTCAAGAGCTGATATCTCATCTGTCTTTAGTCGCCCTTGGTGCAGCAGTGGCCGTTCCCTCGACGTCTCAGAAGGTCCTCGTGGGCGACTGCTCTCAGCATGGGCTTCTGTGGGATTGCGGCGCAAACGGGCTGGTCTGGACAAAGGGAGCGGTGCGGATGAATCACATGCAGGTCGTCGGGTCGCACAACAGCTATCACGTCGAAGCACCCAAGGCGGAGCGCGATCTTCAGACTGCATGGACATCTGCGGCTACGGATCTGCAGTACTCGCATGCTGCTCTGGATGTGCAGCTGGAGTATCTCCATGTGAGAAATTTAGAGTGAGGCTCTCTCTCCATGAATGTGATGATGTGAGAAAGGGAGAGGATTGTTAACGGGTTCACAGGCTGGATTTGCTCGCGGATCCTGAGGGTGGCATGTATAGTGATCCGCTGCTTAGGAGGTTCGCTAGGTTGGGCCCGCTGGATGATCCAAAGCTTAAGAAGAAGGGGACAAAGGTGCTGCATATACCGGATGTAGACTACCACAGTACGTGCTCGACGCTGGTTTCTTGTCTGCGAGTTATCAAGACGTGGATGGATGCGCACCCAGATAGCGTGCCTCTCCCCATCATGATGGAGTTCAAGACGGCTGAGGAGCTGGGAGAAAGGCTCGGCGGTGCTAAGGTGGTGCCGTGGGACACTGATCTTTTGAATCTCGTGGATGAAGAGATTCGGTCCGTCTTCAACAAGTCGCAGCTCATCACCCCGGATGATGTACGCAGAGACGGCCTGACGCTGGAGGAATCCATTTTGAAGTACGGCTGGCCAGACTTGGACAGCGCAAGGGGGAGAATCTTTTTCCTTATGGATAACGGGCCGGTTCATGATGTGCGGGATGCGTACATTGAGGGGCGGCCGAATCTGGAGGGGAGGGTGCTGTTTACGAATAGTGCGCCTGGACAAGGCGACTGTGCGTTCCAAAGGGTGAGTATGATGGTGATGCTCCGTTTAGAGAAGCGCGTGTAAGCTGACGAGGGGATGTGATGTTGTGTAGCTTAACGATCCTTTGACCGACGCAGATGTCGAGTTCATCCAGGCCCAAGTCCGCGCAAACTACTGGGTCCGCACCCGCGCCGACGAGCCCCTTAGAACGGTTTTCAAGGAGAAATGCGATATTTCTCGGCGAGATGCGGCGCTTCGATCGGGGGCGCACATTGTGTCGACGGACTTTGCGGGCTATGAGCTGAGTTCGCGGTGGGGATGCGATTACGCTGTGAGGTTGCCTGGGGGAAAGGGGGCGAGGTGTAATCCGGTGATTAGGGGGGGATGTGAGGGGGGATTGGAGCCGGATGAGTATACGGCGAATTAGGGGTTTGGTGTTTTATGATTTGGAATGGTTTATGTTTGTGTTTTTTTGACGAGGGTTTGCATGCGTTGAGGAGATGATGCTAGACTGGGCTTGGTGAGTGGCGGCTTTGATGGAGATTGTATTTTGGTGAAAGCTGCACTGTGAAATTATGTGAGATAAAACATTGGACGGCGGATATAATCAGGCCTGGATGATTGTCTCTTTACGGCGTAAGACTCAAGTTTCGAAAACGTGTATGGCTTCATACAAAGGGGATACAGTTGCCATCCTCTTAGTTCTCTTCCCTGAAATGAGCAGAAATCCTGGAACGATTGCATGACAGTTTCCGCACGAGGCATTTACACCCGATACGGTGTGTATGGGACTTCTTGTTTTGTTTGATCTGATCACTCTGTATCATTGTAAAAGGGAACTATCTATCAGAGGAGACGGAAAGCGCCAATTGGAGGCATCAAATAGTATTATCGGCCTCACTAGCTGAGTGCCTTGGATGTCTTCCTCATACTTCAAACTTCTGTCAAAGCTATCATGCAATTGGAGATGGCGTCAACTGATGATGACTCTTTGATAGGGCACGACGGAACCTTATAGAGGCACTTTGTTTTGAAGGAGATGATGGTCGTTGGTAAGCAGATGACATCGAAGGTTAAGCTAGATAGAGCATATCCGGTTATCAGAATCTCAACCTTGCTTGCTTTCGCTATGTAACCCATATTATTACAGCAGACTGAGTTTAGGCGAACAGCATGCGTCAAAGAAGATTAATGCTATTGATGATCAGGGAGGAAGCATTCTTGTTCCCCAAAATTCGTCCAAAATATATCTGGACTTTCATGCCAAAACTAGGTCGACATTTTAACCTATGTATCCGTTGTTGTCTGATTGACGAGCTGGGTGCACTTTTTTTACAGCGGACAGCGGCTCTACATTCACATAAATAATATGTACCTCTATATGCAAGGCATTTCTTCTTATGGGATGTTGAGTGAATCACTGCGCTGGTAGGTTGTGAGATTTTGATATGTGTGTTGGATTGTCTTGGTTGGCTGCTGCAAATACTATATGAATTAGAAAGTCCGTTGCTAACCAACAACAAAGCGTCATTGGTCTAGGGGTTAGGATTCAACTCTTCCATTAACACGAAAAGTTGAGGCCCGGATTCGAGTTCCGGATGACGCATTGGCTCTTCACCGAGTCAAATTTGTTTTTGTCATTTCTTTTTGCCCTATATAATTCGAGTGACACAATTAATATGAAGATCTCTTTTCATTTTTCTCATTTTCGTCATTATTTTGGTTCCATGCCATATGATAATTGAACATTGGCGGCTGTTGAGCACTAATTGCCGTATCGACACGGAGCGCTCCGTGCCTACGGAGTGCTCCGTTTATAGAGCGGATTGCGGGGTGAAGTGGGAGCTCGCAAGGACACAGCATTGCTTCAAATTTACCGAGGCGAATTCTTGTTGTCCTTATTCATGGAAATGATTGACAGTTTTGGAGATTACGCATGTCCAAGTGAATTGAACTCGTCATTGTCTGTCTGTCTGTCTGTTTGTTTGTTGGGAACTTTCATCTCCGCGCGGAGCCCGAGATCGCTGTCGGAGCCCCGCCATCTTGACTAACATCATGTCCACTTCCATTGGCAATGAAACGAACTGAACATCTACTTAACCATCACTTTTCTCTTTGAGTTTCAGTATACCATTGGCATTCAGCTTCAATCAAATTACATACAACATGGCTGAAGCGGAGAGTGCACAGAAAATCCATGTCGCAGCTGAAGAGGCCCGGCGTCTCGTCAAAGACATTTTACAAGGCAACGGCGTGTCCCCTGGCAATGCGGCGATAGTAGCACGTTGTCTTATTGCTGCTGATCTACGAGGCGTTGATACACACGGCATGAACCGAATCCCTTCATATATGGAGCGGATTCGACAGGGTGTCCTGGATGCTGGAGCACAGCCAGAGCTGAAGCAAGTGACGCCCGTCGTGGCCCAAGTCGATGGACGCAATGGCTTTGGCTTCGTAGCTGCTCACATGGGCATGGCGGCGGCCATTGAGGCGGCAAAAGTCTACGGCATTGGCCTAGCTAGCGTCAAGCACTCGAATCACTTTGGCATGAGTGCGTGGGTGGTGCAGCAGGCGTTGGATGCCGACATGATGAGCCTCGTCTTTACAAACTCGAGCCCCGCGCTGCCTGCGTGGGGCGGACGGGAGAAGCTCATGGGCGTGTCGCCGATTGCGTGTGGTGCGCCAGGCAAAGGAGACATGGAGAATTTCATCTTGGACATGGCGCCGTCGGTGGCAGCACGGGGCAAGATTTACAAGGCAAAGAGGAGAGGCGAGAAGATTCCGCTGGATTGGGCGTTGGATGCGGAGGGCAGGCCGACGGACGACCCGGAGGCGGCGCTGGGCGGCGTGATGCTGCCGATGGGCGGGCCGAAGGGGTCGGCGCTGGCCATCATGATGGATGTCTTTTCGGGAGTCTTGTCTGGTTCTGCGTTTGCGGGACATGTGACGAATCCGTATGACCCTTCGAAGCCGGCCGACGTGGGACACTTTCTTGTTGCTGTGAAGCCGGATCTGTTTATGGACCTGGATGAGTTCCGGGGCAGGATGGAGTATTTGTATGGACGGGTGGTGGGATCGCAGAAGGCGGCGGGGGTGGAGAGGATTTATTTCCCGGGAGAGATTGAGCAGTTGACGCAAAGAGAGAGGGAGAAGACGGGGATTCCGTTGGTGAGGGCTGAGATTGATGCGTTGAATGAGGAGGCGAGGAAGGTTGGGGCTGAGGGGTTGGCTGTGGAGTGATGGGAGGGATTGGGGATGTGAATGTGAAGCTGGGAGTTTTATTTATTTATTTATTTCAAAAGGTATAGTAATGAGACTGCATGGAGTGATATAGGACGAGTAAGTTAATAGACATGTAACTATATCGTGAACTGGTGCCTTATGCAGGATAATAATATGGATTGCAATACGGAGAAAATGGCTGACTCGAGCAGCCGTCTTCCCCGCATTTACAGCATTTCTTCTTCTTCTCTTCTTGCTGTATTACCCAACGAGTACAAATGGTGTTATTGAATCCCTCTCTAGACAATGAAGCCGAGATGTATATAAAGTCACTGACATTCCCACTTGTTACTCAAAGCCATCTCCATACATTGGTCACCATAGATACGATGTGTAAGCGCAACAAGCGGTATTACACAACGCCGTCTAGCTATCTCCAAACTAAATTGTATATCGCGATCTTAGCTCCAATTCTGCCCGTCCTTATCAGCAAATCACAGGCGGGGCAATCGCTTATTAGTCTTGGTTTGGTGATGCAACGCTGATATCGAAACTTGATGTCGCGCCGTGTGCAGCAATCGCGGGTATTAATAAACGCAGCCCTAAGATGGAGGAGAGGGGCTGCTTCTACGGATAAAATCAAGAGGCCAAAAGGACAGCTGCTATTCTTTTCCATGACAATTGCTGGTTTGAGAGGTCGCAAGGCGAAGGCGATGATTCCGCCTTATCAACAATGCCCCTCCAGTTCCCCTCCGTCAGACTCCCCCCCAAGCCCAAGTTTCTTCATGGCATCCCCTCCAACAGCATCCGAATAATTGCCATTCTCATCACCGTCAATGTCCTCGTATGGATCATCGTCGCCATAGTCCTCCATTTCCATCCGGCTCTCATCTCGCCTGCTGCGCTTTCATACGCTCTTGGCCTTCGCCATGCTCTCGATGCAGATCACATCGCCGCCATTGACCTCATGACGAGGCGGCTCATTGCTTCTGGACAGCGACCAGCCACCGTAGGGACGTTTTTCTCACTCGGCCACAGCACTATTGTGATAATTACGTGTATCGTCGTGGCAGCGACGAGTGGTGCACTGAGAGAACGCTTCGACGGCTTCCAACGGGTGGGCAACATCATTGGCACGAGCGTCAGTGCGGCAGTGCTCATCATCTTATGCTTGGGCAACGGATGGGTGCTTTATAAGCTGGTCAAGAGACTGAAAGAGGTTCTTGCGCTCCGGAGGGCTGGCGATGGCGATGATTTGGACGAGGAAGACGCTGCTGCAGCACAGGCGAATAATCAGCTTCAGCTCGAGGGAGGCGGGTTTATGACGCGACTTCTGAAAGTGTTTCTCAAGACGATTGATCGGCCGTGGAAGATGTATCCACTGGGCGTGGTTTTTGGGCTCGGGTTTGACACGAGCTCAGAGATTGCTGTTTTGGGAATTGCGAGCATCCAGGCTGTGCAGGGGACGAGCATCTGGCTGATTCTCATTTTCCCAATTCTGTTTACATGTGAGTTTACTTGACGAGAGTATGGATGTTCTGAATTCTGACCTATGTTTTCTTTCAGCTGGCATGTGTCTTGTAGACAGCACTGATGGGGCGTTGATGATGGCTCTCTACACGTCCAAGGCCTTTTCGCGAGACGTTGTTGCCATTTTGTATTACTCCATCGTACTCACTGGCATCACCGTTGTTGTTTCTGCTTTCATCGGCATCATCCAGGTCCTGTCGCTGGCGCAGAACGTGGCAAACCCGACGGGCCGCTTCTGGGACGGCGTCTCGGCTGTTGGAGACCACTTTGACATTATTGGCGGGAGCATATGTGGGCTTTTTGTCATTGTTGGGATAGGGTCTGTTTTGGTCTACGGGCCGTGGAGGAGGCGCGTGGAGAGGAGGAATCGAGAGGTGTTTGTTGTGGAAGCGGACGAGGACGATGTTGAGGCTGAGAGGGAGGCGGCGTTGCCGAGAGTTCTGGAGGAGCAGGCTCCGAATCCAAAGACGGCGAGTGCACGAGTTGCGGATCGTTAGGAATAATGAAAGCTACATTGCCATTTTAAGATTTGAATGTTGGAAATGAAGCGTATGTATGTTTGAGGCTTGTATACATGTATTCGTTTTTAATGGCTTATAAGCGTCATTAATTAACAGGTGAGTTTCTCTGCTCGTCATGATAATAACTCTTTGGTGAAAGAAGGAGCTATTTGTCAACTTCCCAAGTGATACTACTAATATGAGATTTTAATATTGGATATGCATGTAATACATGCTGAGGCGTATATACGTGCCTACGATGACTTACATACAATTGGCCATGAGCTAATTGTAGAAGGGAGGGAGTCTCTCTGCTACTCATGATTGAGGCTCTTTTCGGAGCTTATTTGCCAACTTCTCAGCTCGAACAATAGTTCCTCATATGGTATATATCGCATATATACGGCATTGACTCATTCTTGTGGTCATGAGCTTTCACACCTACTGCAATCCACATCACAAAGTCCTAGACTACGTACACTGTGCTTGTTAGCGCCAATAAGACGCCCGGCACTAAAGCTTCACGGTCAAGCAACCTCTAGGCAACAAACCACATGAGCAGGTAGCATCAAGAAATGTCGCAATATCAAGAACTAATTAATTACAGCACAGTGCAATATAGCCGCCAATCTGTCATCAAATTGCCATTGGACGAGAAGAATGAATCATTCAATGAGGCCCGTCTTCGGAGGCAGCCTGATAAGAGAAAACCTTATCGCCATGCAGGGGTTCTGGAAGGCCCTCCAGAAGGGAACCAACGCCCGCCACGGCCACTGTAAGGCGCCACCGCCCGCCTTAGTAATTGGCTCAATGATTCGCTACGGGTAATTTCAGCACACCCAGCAATTTTAGGGGTCCTGATTCTGCCTGCTTGCGCCCTACAGCTTTTTACTTGCCCTTTACGATACTCGCTTCGCTTCTTCATCCCCCCAGCAAATTCGATTCAGCCTCGCCTCTGACGCGCATCATCACAGATTCAGCCTCCCCCAGACTCGGCTGCCTGTTGCCCTATTTCTGGATACGATCAAACCAGCAGGTGATTCACCGGCCTCGATTTCCGGCTGAGGAGATATTCGGCAATGGCGATTCACTGCCACGTGTTTCTGCAGCCGCGCACTGTCTCGTCGGCACTGGATGGTGGGGAATCGTGCTTGTGGCGGCTGTCAGGGTCCTTTGAGCCGTTCCCCAGAGGTTGAAGCGACGCTTGGCGGCTCTCGATACTCAGAGGCTCTCCTCCAGTTGTGCTCCAGAGTCCGGGTACCGACTACTTGGGGGCTACCTGGTACTGTGTGTGGCCTCTTGACGGACGAGCACCGCGTCTCGATTTTGCGCCTCTAGGCTGTCGGTGTGGCCGCCATTTTGCGATTTCGTCCTCCTTGGCGGTCAAGCCAGACATTCTCTCGGGCTCTGAGTGGTGGCGTCTCGGTTGTGCTGAGGTTCCCTCGCAGCACCAGCGCTCCTTCATCGGGCACTCTTGACTCTTGTGAATGCCAACCTAAAAACCCGAGTTTCGGGTATCAAACGGGATGGATTGTGATTGCGCTTAAGCGCCGCGAGTTGACGCAGACACACTTCCTTCGGGGCATTCGGTATCGGACAGCGTTTCGGAGAGCGTCAATTGCACTGTCGATCACCTTGAAAGAGAAGGTATCTGTCTTACTGGCACCCTTGGCACCCTCCATACTGTATACGAGAGAGGAAAGAATGAATGGAATAGGAAGGGGATGGGAGCACAGCAACTCTGGCGATTGCGAGGGAGCGAGACCGTTCTTCGTTTGTTCGTACAGTCCAAGCGATACTATTGAGCCCCCCGGCGTCGGAAGTGGCAAATGTTGATCTTATGCGGGCTCTGGTAACAGCCAAGCGTCCGCAACTCCCAGTCACATTATCCCTCTTTTGTCGGATCAGCCTGTAAAACGAGCCGCGATATGCAAGGAGCCCAGACTACCCTTATGCACTGCGCTGTTTGGGCTCGTCTTTGGTGGTCAGCATAAGACGTGATCACGGCAGTGATAGGCCAATATTTTCCTCTCGACGTCCGCTACTAACCTCCTCACCTTGATCAACCGCCCAATGCGATTCTCTTTGTGATACCGCGGCGATTCAACCATGGCCCGGTCCAGGCAACCAGCTGAGTCGTCGTGATGGTGTTTGGACCCTGAAAAACGAAAATCCCTTTGAGACATCCATCTCATCCCGCTAGACAGTTGGCGGATGTGGTCGTGTGGGACCCTGCGGTCAGGGGGAACGTCGGACCCCACGGATTCAAACGATTCAGTGGGTACGCTTGCTGTAAGACCCTTCAAAGCAAAAGGTCGTTGCGGATAAGAGCAATTGCACATCATTCTGCGGATTTATCAGCCAAGGAGGCTTTGTCTTGGGAAGAAACGGCGTGATTACATACATGGTTCCCACGCCACCCACGGTGACAATACACTGTACACAAAGCACTTATACACACGCAACGCACCTCGTTTGGGCGTCAATGCGCTTGCCCACCATCTTCTGACAGTTTTCAGCACCGCTTCTGGTTGGATAAGTCGAGGAGAGTATGAAAGGAGCCAATTTGTGTAACAAAGGGCTTCATGCGGAGAGATCCTTTGGAAGCAGTCATGGTCCAATTACCAACTGCCGCCTTTCATGGCTCAACCCGAGTAGGACCTCGTTGCCGCCTGAAGCTGAATTCATCTTCACTCGACATTGGCCCGTCCGTCAGCGTCTTCTTTGTCCTACTGTAGGCATGCATACTCCATACAGTACCAAACAAGGGATGTCCACGGCGGCCCCCCATCCTAGCCCCGACCGATAGCGCACCCCACAAGCGTATGTACAGATCTCAAAGCCGGCGGCTCCAGCTAGAGGTTGGGCCTAGCATGGGTCCGAGGCCTCTTTGTCTGATATGGCAAATGGGCGTTCCATCCTTTGTTGTCGGTGAAAGTCGCAAAGCCACACCAAATTTGCCTCGCCCTCGTCCCGGACAGTTAGGCAGTTTCCGTAGATAGTTAAAGAAGGTTTGGGACTAGAAGAAAATCTGTGTATGAGTATTTATGGCCTTGCCCCCCGAACACCGGCTCTTCTCCTGAGCCTTTCCTCCATTTTATTGCAGGCTACATTCCTTCACGTTTTCAACTACCACTCTTTAGGGTATATTTGTTTTGCTGTTTTGGTTTCTTGCGATAGAAGATAGACACAAGATGCACGGTTACAGCTCATCAGAAGAGTCGGACGACCCTCGTCGTCCGCGCTCGCAACCGGCCTCGTCAGGCAACAACCAGGACCAGAAGAAGAAGCGGAAGAAGAGACTGCCGCCCCAGCAGTCCATCAACAAAGTATGGAAGAAGTTTTCGAACCGCAAGTTTCACAAGGCACTCTCAGTGCTTCCCTTTGATTCCGTTGTCGCACCACGATCGGGGTTGGATCGGCCGAACGAGTTGATCTCGGAAGGGTACGAGAAGGCTGCTGAAGAATGCCGACGCAAAGTCCAAAAGATTGTCAAGGAGTGCAAGAGAGTCAATATGAGATACCGTGACCCTGGCTGGGATCTTGTGAGTGACCACTTGGAGAATTGCTCTGTTTTTATGGGTTGGCTGACCGTTATTACTAGGACTGGGACTTGAAGTACGAAAAGGGTAACACGCTCAACTACATTGGCACCAACAAGTTCGAGGTTAGCAGATCTACTCTGCTGGGCTCCAAAGCTGTTGTACCGAAAGCTGTCAAGAGAGTTCATGAGATTTTCGACAAGCCCACGTTCATGGGCAATGTCGACGGAAGCGATGTGAAGCAAGGAGGCCTCGGCGACTGCTGGCTGATGTCCAGCTTGACTGCATTGGCTAGTGTCAAAGATGGCGTGAAGCGCTGTTGCGTCGCCTATGATACCAGTAAGATAGAGACACGCCGGCGATGTTGTATATGATAGCGATGCTGACCATTCTTTTTTTAACAGAAGTTGGTATTTACGGATTTGTCTTCTACAGAGATGGAGAGTGGGTCTACTCAATTGTCGACGACAAGCTGTATCTCAAGTCTCCCTGCTGGGACTCACCGAGCATGCAGCGTGACCTCCTCCAGCAGATCGACCGCGAAGACGTTGAATCTGTCTATAGAAAGACATATCAGACGGGTTCCAAGGCACTGTTCTTTGCCCAGTGCAAGGATCAAAATGAGACTTGGGTGCCGCTCCTCGAAAAAGCTTACGCGAAAGCCCACGGAGACTATGCCTCGCTTTCGGGTGGTTGGATCGGAGAGGGCTTGGAGGATCTCTCCGGTGGAGTCACCACTGAGCTGCTCACGTCTGACATTCTCGACCTTGATGAGTTTTGGGACAATGAAATGTCCAAGGTCAACAAGGAGTTTATGTTTGGCTGCTCGACGGGTCTCTTGGATTATGGCTACGGACAGCGTGATGGCATTAGTGAGGCCCACGCGTACGTTGTTACCGACGCCCGCACTCTCAAGTCAGGCCAACGCCTGGTGAAGCTCCGCAATCCCTGGGGAGAAATCCGCAAAGGCCTTTGGGAAGGTCCATGGAGCGACGGTTCCAAGGAGTGGACCACCGAGGTTCAAGAGGAGCTAGGACATAAGTTTGGCAGCGACTCGGTCTTTTGGATCTCCTTTGAAGACTTGGTCCGCAAATACACTCACTTTGACCGGACTCGCCTGTTCAGAGACCCCGACTGGCGGTGCTGCCAGCGGTGGATTGGCGTCGACGTCCCGTGGAAGGCCGAGTATCATGAAAAGTTCCGCATCAAGCTGACCAAGGACTCTCCGCTGATTCTCGTTCTGTCTCAATTGGATGGCCGATACTTTAAGGGTCTCCAGGGCCAGTACAGCTTCCGCCTCCACTTCCGCCTCCACTACGAAGACCGACCTGATGCTGAAGACTACATTGTGCGGTCTCACGGCAACTACTTCATGAAGCGATCAGTTTCAGTGGAGCTTCCGGATCTTCCTTCTGGAAACTATACAGTCTATCTCAAGGTAACTGGTCAGCGTGACCAGGAGCAGCCATCAGTGGAGGACGTGGTCAAGAGAGAAAGCCAAGGTCGCGTCGAAAACGAAAAGCTTGCACAAGTTGGATATGCTTACGACTTGGCGCACAGCAAGGCGTGGGAGCACATGGACAAGGTGGCCAAGATCCGCAAGCAGCGTGACCAGCAAAAGGCTTCCTCGTGCCGCCAGCAGGAGCGTCGCAGGCAGTGGGAGAGGCGTCACATCAGCCGTGATATTGCTAAGAAGCAGAAGCAGAAGAATGGTGAGAAGAAGGACCGGAAGAAGGAGCTCAAGAAGAAGGAAGCTGAGGAGAAGAAGCGACCGGACGTTGTTGAGCCCACCGTCGAGATCAAGCAAAAGTCTGAGGATGCGGAAGAGAAGGATTCGCTGGCCGCATCCATCGATGCCATTGATGTTGGCAAACTTTCGCTCAAGGATATCAACGACGGCTCGGATTCTGATTCTGACGGTTCACCCACAGACACTCCAAAGTCAGAGGACGCCATCATCTTCCCTTCAGAAGAGAAGAAGGAAGATGTGCCGCCGATTAGTGGAGCTCCCCCTGCCTCAGAAGACGCAGCTGATGAGCCCAAGCCGGCCGCCGATGCTGAGGAGAAGACTGAGGAGAAGACAACGCCAGCTGAAGATGCCCCAGCTGTCGAAGAAGAATCGGATGGAGACTCATCCGACTCCCCCGTCGAAGACTGGGAAGAGTTGTATAGCAGCGACGACTACACACGCAAGCCCAGATCGTTCCCGTATCCCAGCCCTGCAGCGCGGGACGACTATGATACGGAAGAAGAGAAGATGCCGGCGCCGTGGAACGCCGTGTGCATTGTGGGCATCCGCGTCTATTCCAAGGACTCCGAGCTGGAGCTCCTGACTGTAATGGAAGGTGGTGAGCTGGATGGGATGGGCACCAAGGGCCAGGCGGATCTTGATGATGCGCAGAATAATGCCGGTGGCGTGGGCCTTACAGAAGAGGCGGGAGGAAGCATTGGTCTTTCGGTAGAGTGATTTTGGGTATGTATGCATGGAGCCATGATTTGATGTTTTGATGCATTTCGCATAGATGATGCGTTTTATGATTTAGCTAGACAAGACTCTGCTTGTTAGAATTGTTTCTATAGAAACGTGTATCTTGAAGAATCTCCGAATTAATACAGCATTATGAGCTTTTTGGACATTTGCATTCATAACTTGAGAGATGGTAGAGCCGTGATTTGGCTATTGTGTGAACATGTGTCTATCAAGTAGCAACCTTTCTTGGGTGTAGGAGTTCTCCGTTTGTTCCATCTTACACGTCTCATCATAACAAGGGAAACAAATCATATACATCGTTGCGGAAACTCTATTTACTTCAATAGCAATGAATTAGAGAGGGCATTTGATAGCAAGTTTGGTTTGGATTAAGAGGCGGAAACGCCGTTTCTTTCATTTGAGGAGTCTGTTTTGGAGGAGGTAGTGAATGATGGAGACGCACGGACTAAAGGTGGAAGAACAAAGACGAAGCAGATTATTAGAATGTTGAGGTTATCGGATGAAAACTACTGAATTGATGGAGATGGACTTGCGAATGGCAAACTCTTGAACGAAGAACTGGTACGAAGTAAAGGGACTTGGTAGGCGAGTAACTCTTTGCCTTAGTACTTGTATATCGACAGATACATGTACAGAATGCCGAGCACGAATTGATTCACAAACGAATACGACTACGACGAGAAGTGAGATGGTTGAATATCTTTGTACTCTGGATATTCAACTTAACAAAAAGATTTTCATCTAACAAACATCAGCGGCAGCAATGCTCACATACACACACCCAAAGAAGACAAATGGAGGCATCCGCATTCCAGTTCATTGCGTCACACCGATTCGGGGGTCTCGCCCAGCGCCAAGTGTGCTAACCGTTAGTGAAGCTAGCGCACCTGTCAGGGGCCAGCATGTACCAGTGCCGGGCAACTCACCTGCAATTGCGGTGTAGCGGCGAGTATCTGTACCTGCAGTATGCGGCGCTTTACACTGCACTGTGTGCGCTGCAGGGGACCATTGAGCACTAAAAGCAGTAAAGTCCAGCAGGTTGACACCGGCATGACGCCTGGGTGGCTTATCAGCGTCTTATCAGCCTCCCCAGAAGTTTGAAGCTCCCGGAGAGTCACGTTCTCTCCGTTTCGTCTCTTCGTCAAACTCAACCCATCTCTGTCTCGGCTCATCATGTAGCCTGAGGCATCCTTCCATTGAGACAACACCAGATTCTACGATACACGATACAACTCACCATGGCTGCTGTTTCGCCTGCGGCTTCGACTCGGCGCAGTCCGGGCTCATCATCGGCCGGCTCGCTGAGGCCGTCCAGCGACCACATGGCCATCTCGGTCGACACTCTCGTCAACCATCTGCTGGTATCGAAGCGATCGCTGTCATCGATGACGCTTGTGCTGCGAGCCGACGAAATCGTGACAGCGGCACGACAGTCTCACGAAGACACGGTCATGCTGGCGGCCCAGACGGGGTTTCTGCGAAATGCCATTGCCGACCAGGTGCTGATTCTAGGCCGCGTGGGCAAGAGCCTGCAGGCGACATGTGAATGGGGGAAGAAGGACTTTGTGAAGCTTGTCAGGCGGATGGATGAGGTCGATGGACAGCTCAAGGCCACTATGGATATGCTCACGACGACGCCTGTTGATACGACGCTACGGCCCAAAGGGGAGCCTAGGAAGAGCCTGCTGGACTTTGTGGACGAGGGGAGCGTCCACGGGATGCGAAATGCCATGAAACAATGCATAGAGGAGCTGCAGGTACGTGTTTCCATATAGCATCAAGCCCGTTGCTTGTTTGCTGACCTTGATGGGCGATGCTACAGGCAATCCAAATTTCATTCGATGGCGACCTACTCCGGCTCGAAACCGATATCCGAAACATCAAGAAAATTATTGAGAATGTGGAAATGCCTGAATCTCAAGAGCCTGCATCAAAACTACTGTTCGACTTGTTCGAGCACTCGGCCACCATGGCCGAATCTCTAGCCTCTCTGACGCAGCATTTCGACATGTGCGTTACGGCTATACGAACGACTGAGGGAGCTGCAGCTTTGGCCCGCAGAAAGGCAGCCGAGGTTACCCAGTCCCAAGGCGGCGAGAGCGTCTCAATATCGGGAGTCATTGCCGAGCAAGAGTCCAACCGATCTGACCTCGAGCCGCAAACAGCAGAAGATAGAGCCGAAATGCTACGAGTGGTTATACATGATGCGCAGTTGGTGGAAGGCGTCGTGCACGATATCCAGGAGCATCTCGCCGAGGTGGAACGCAAGTATAATGAACTGGGAGAGCACACAGAACAGACTAGAAAGGCGCACCTGGGCATGCTTGATGCGTATGCTGAGCTGGGAGAGGTTGGCGATCGCCTTGCCGACTACCTGGCCGCCGAAGAGGACTTTCGAACTCGATGGGAGATGGAAAAGGATGTCGTGTTTACCAAGCTTGAGGAGATGACGCAGATGACGGAATTTTATGAAGGATATGCGAGCGCCTATCACGGCTTGCTGATGGAGGTTGCGCGTCGCCGAAATGTCGAGGACAAAGTGCAAGCTACTTGGCGCAAAGCGCAGGAGACGATCGACAGGTTGCTTGAAACTGACCGTCTTGAGCGAGAGGCTTTCCGGTCAGAGGTCGGCGAGTTCCTGCCGACCGATCTATGGGCCGACATGCAAGGGTCGGTCAAGAGGTGGAAGATTGTCCAAATTGACGATGATGAACAGGCAGCAGAGGGAAGCGCCGCCGCAGATACGAATCGAGGGAGCGGCTAACCAAGTACATTGGTGGAACGGACTTTTCTTTTTTGCAGATATAAAAGCATCTATGCTTCTGCCTTGGACTTAATAATTCGGGCTTTACGCACTATTTGGCTTAGGATGAGCTGTTTAATTACGGGTGCTGGATATACCGACGATATTTGACTGTTATTTGAAAGGCTTGGGAATATGGAGTTTGTATTGTATCTGGTTAATGGGATATAAGGGAACGGGCATACTTGGAGTTTCTCTATATTTGAATGAGCAATAATACGACTTTTCTATTTATTTGAGTTTGGCATTGTGGTGATGTTCTTAACTTGGACTTGAATGCCGAAATACACACACACTGCAACTCAACCAATGTGACTTTTTGAAGATCGACGATGCTGGAGAGTATTCAAGTTCCGGAGACAGTAGTTTTGCTGAATTGGAAATCCTTGGAATCATATGGACTGTACGGTAATTGATACCTCATGTCTAAAGTATACTCTGTGTTCTGTGGTATTGAAGTCTTGTATCATGTGAAGTCTGTCGCATGCTCCCTCTGATCTGCTTCCTGTTTCTCACCTATTGAGCCATTGTTAAGCTTCAGGTTCTGTTCTCGGGTACTCCACATATGTCATTCCTGATTCCCACAGCGGAGCGGCCCTTGATTTAGTTGGCAGATCGGTCTTCCGTCCGTCTTCGTAGTGCCGCCCTAGCTGGATACATGTGTCCATCTGTGAAAACTCCAACCCAGAACCAGTAGTAATTAAGAAAGGACTGAATATGTTAAGCAGTTGGTTATCTTCGTGTTTCTTCGTATATGTAGATGATTACAGGTGTCGATAGATTGACGCTATTTGAAAGGATCTAATGGTTCGCAGCAAGATGCCCAGATAACAGCACACTCGTTTCAGTGGTAATATTCCATACATGTCTGCAGGATTTCACGGGATGTGATTGGAGAAGCCTCTTGGGCACCATCAATATCATATCCATTTAATTCATATATAGTGTCCAACTTCTCTATGGCTCCAGCTTGGAACCGGAAACTTTGTGCGTCTCACGTCATCTCTTTACCCAAACTCTCAGTCTCTCCATATTCAGCTGGACCGTTGGTATGATACAATGATATCTGATAAGTTATACGTATATCTACTAGAAATGGATACCAATACACTCCTTTCAGCCGGCCTCGCCCGTATAGAGCAAGCCGTCGATGAAACATCGTGGGTTGGGAGAGGCTGGCTCATCAGTTCGCAGGTATCCATTTGGTTGGATCATAGTTCGCATCGTGTGCTTTGGCGCAGACATGTTGGGGCGCCAAAAGCAGCAGGGATTCAACGACAAGGTTGCTATTGGCATTCTATCCGGGATGATACTTCTCGGGGGTGAATCAACCGCCAGTATGATGAATTCTTTCATCAAAGTTATGGCCATGCATCCCGAGGCTCAGACAAAAGCTCAACAGGGTAAGAGTAGTGCGGGTCTCGAGTGATTGACTACAAGGTGTGTCTTGTATTAACCAGTTGATCGCAGAACTTGACAGAGTTGTCGGGTCCTCCCGTCTCCCAACGTGGGAAGACCAAGAAAATCTCCCCTACGTTAAACCTCTCGAAGAACTGCACAGATACAGCCCCCTACTCGATTTCGGTGCCCCGCATGCCTCTACATAAGAGACCACATACAAAGGATGCACCATTCTGAATGTCACTTTGATCCTCCCCATTACGGATAATCTTCACCGTGATCCATTGAGATATGATAATGCCAATAAATTCCAGCCGGAGCGCTTCCTAGGGGATGAACTGGATGCATTTGATAGCGCTAAACACCCGGACTATCCCAAGCGTGAGCATATCAACTACGGGTTTGGCCGCCGTCTCTGCCAAGGTACGTGATGCCTTATGTATTGTCACCAGATGCGTGACGAATAATCTAACATTTTTACAAGGGATATATGTCGCGGAAAACTTGCTCTTTATTCAGGTCTCTCGTTACCTGTGGGCGTTTAACATTACTGTATTCCAGACCTAGATGATATCAAGACGGCCAATCGAACGTTCTTTGTGTGTAATGAAACAAGATACTGGCAGCACACGTCTTGATCCTAGTCGTCATTGGGCAACACCAAGACATCATAACACACTTCTTTTCTGGTAGAAATACAGATACTGGATGATGCTTCCTTCAAAGATCATCACGCCCGTCTGCTAAAATGTGATCTATGCATATAATTCATGCCGAATTTACAACAATGATAAATCTCTACCTGTAAGACTGTATTGGCCTCCCTTTTCAATACATCTCCTTATCTATTAGCCCTATATATTCTTAATTAGCACATGGACTTTTAGCCAATTGGTCAATAATCCAAGATACGCCATCCGTCTAGATCCTGAAGAATTGCTTTCAGTTCTTGTCGAGCTTTAGTTTGCGTTGATGGATCCACCATCTTCACCTAGCTTCACAAAAAATTTCCTAATTAGGAGATGGGCATCTAGCTGCAGATGTCGTGATATCCAGGTAGCAACTACAGCCAATCATCTAATTGAAGGTGACCACAATCTTGATAATGTCGTATGAAATGTTACAGAGGTTTAAACAAGATGTACATACTTGTGTGTGCAATAGAAATGCCTATTCTTGCAGCATTTGCTACTGGGACCTAATGAACTATGGGTCTCTTGACAGGACTCATAGCACCTCCACACGCCGATTGTTTGTTTCACTGGGTAGTCTTGTTATATAAAACTGTTTTTTATGAAGAATGAGAGTCTGATTAATGTTATTTATAACATGCAATCCATAACTAGTCACATACAAAAGCAAGCATTCTCCTATCAGGGAGCACAGCTACCGAGACCTTGGAAGCCTTCGGAACTTTAATTGTATAAATTGTCGTAGGCTATGAAACCCCGGTAGATAAGCTGAGCTATGGAGTACAGAAACTGACGACATATTTAGCTCTGATGGTCTCATATGAATGAAAAGAGAATGCGCCTTTGGCTGTCAATTCATCACGCCATGCAGTTCTACGATGACGCTCATTCATTGACCATTGTTCATAGCTCTCAAGCATTTACTTATATCAATGGAATGGTGCATATCAATGTCGAAAAGGTTAAGGCTCATTATAGATGAAGCAAAGTCACAATGAGTCTGCTAGTGAGATCCGATGACACTGTTGTCCTGTCTCCCTTACCGCAGGGTGCTGGCTATGCAGTAGTCGTTGCAGTTGGGCTCATATTTGCCCTTGGTGTGTTTTCCTTAAGTATATCCCCTATTTACGAGTATTAACAGCATCAGGAATGATTGGAATAACAAGATTATTAAAGAAAACCCTGAATGAAGATAATGCCAATGTTGAGACGTGAGCAATTATCTCCCAAAACGGAAGCTTTAATATTCATTAACAATTTTCAGTTTCATGGTTGCCAATCGATCAGTGGGAACTGGTCTCGTTGCCTCTGCAGTAGTATCAGTAGGTGTTTATCAGTCCAATACAAGATGGAGTCACTGAATAAGAGATATAGTCGTGGTTATGGAGCACAGCGTTGCTGAGCTGCGTCCTAGTGACATACCTCTATGGAGTCTCTGGAGGATTCTGGTATGGAGCTGGATGTACACCGTACGATCTACCATTGTATGCTGCAGTTGATATTTCATAATAGCTGACCTTTTATAATTCACAGAATGATTGTCTTCTTTGCATACCTAGGAGTGGTCTGTAAGAAGCGCATACCAGAGGCACATACCGTTCTAGAAATAGTTCGAATCAGATATGGTGAGAATGAATGGCCAAAGTTGACTTGAACTTAGACTAATTAAATTATCAGGCACTGTTGCGCATCTTGTGTTCACTTTCTTGGCGGTTGTAAACAATCTTTTTAACACCATCAACATGATCTTGGGTGCTGCCGCCGTCATCACATTCTTGTAAGATATACATGTTCAGTATACTACAGTGAAGGCTTTCTCTGACACCCTACAGAACAGGCATCCACATAATGGCTTCAACCTTCCTTTTGCCGGTTGGAGTTGTATTATACACACTCGTTGGTGGTATAAAAGCAACGTTTGTGCTTCATTCTTGATATAACGTAAATCTACTGCTAACACTAATATCTGCAGGTTTTTAACCGATTATATACATACCTTCGTTATTGCTATCTTGTGTTGCTACCTCACAACAAAAACTCTTACACATCACGACGTTGGTTCCATCGACGGGTTATATGATCTCGTTGTCAAGGCTCAGCCTTCATACAAGGTTGATGGGAACTACCAAGGATCTCTCCTCACAATGAACTCCCAGCAAGGGATATTCTTTGCCATTATTCTGCTCGTTTCAAATTTTGGAGCCGTTATTGTAAGTGGAAACCGTTCTTTGATCGAGAACATTTATTAATTTATTTAGATGGATACGAGTTACTTTATCAAAGCATTTGCTGCATCTCCCAAGGCCGTGGTACCAGGTTATGTTATCGGTGGCTTTGCGTACTTTTCTATCCCATGGAGTCTAGGAACAATTATGGGCCTCGCTGCTTTGGGACTGGAAAGTGCTCCCATCTTCCCAACATATCCTCGTGTAAGTCTCAATCGTCACCTGAAGAATTTTGACACTGATTTATACATTCAACAGACCATGACTAGCTTAGAGGTAACTAACGGCCTTGTACTCCCATATGTAGCTGTGGCAGTTGCAGGAAAAGGCGGCGCAGTCGCAGTCCTCTTGATGACGTTCATGGCAATCACTTCCACACTCTCAGCTCAAGTTATTGCGGTATCTTCTATCTTCACATTCGACTTTTACAGAACTTACATCAACAAAAATGCCGGCAACAAAGATGTTATCAGATGGAGCCATCTGGGAGTAATTCTCTTTGCCGCTATCTCGGCTGGGTTGACTGCGGCGTTTAATTACGGAGGGATTAATATGGGATGGACTCTGTATATGATTGGTAAGGGAAAAAGACATGTTGATATAAGATTGGTAACTGACAAATTGATACAGGAGTCGTAACATGCCCTGGAATTTTTCCGTTGATCCTCACGATTTTGTGGAATAAACAAAGCGCTTTAGCAGCCGTTGTTTCGGCTCTAGCTGGCCTAGGAACGGGTCTCGGCGTGTGGCTCGGGACTGCACAAGCATTATTCGGCGAGGTAACGGTCGACTCTACTGGGCAAACGCTGCCTTGCATGTATGGAACTGTGGCCTCTGCTCTCAGTCCTTTGCTGTATACGGTTATCTTGTCACTTATCTGGCCCGATAACTATGATTGGGCACGATTTACAGACGAAAAGCTGTTACTTGACAATGATACGTCAGCTGAGGAATCTGAACGAGAGGCGCCAATCCGTCAAAGCAATAAAGGTGGCGTCTTAAGTGAAGCCTCTGAAGTTGTATATGATCAGACAGATCTGAGATGGCAGCGATATGCGTTATTCTGGTCGCTTTTCTCCTTCTTTGGCATTTGGGTGCTGTGGCCTCTGCCAATGTACGGTGCAAAGTACATCTTTAGTAAAGTCGTGAGTATATCACTTTCAATTTTTCTCGTGTATCATCTAACTCTTTCAATAGTTTTTTAGATCTTGGATTGCAGTGTCACTCATATGGTTGTGGATAAGTCTTCTCATACTTGGCTTGTATCCATTATATGACGGGCGGAAACAGATCTTGAAAGTATTGCGTAGCTTACGGAATTAGGCGTGGCGATAAGGGAAGAGAGACGATGGAAATATGAGGGATTACTATTCGTATTAAATAAACTGCATCAGACTGAACTAAAATATCACCAACTAAACTGGAATACTGCATGATATCAAGGCCATGGTCAACCGGTCTTCTCGTGAACTTGTTCACCCTCAATATCATATGCATCAACCTCGTATTTACGGAACTTGCGAGCAGAAATTCCTCTCTCAAACAATATATCCAACTCTTCGTACGACCGCTTAAAGGTTTCAGGATATCGAAAGTACGCCCATACCGTCACAAGCACTGAGGTTCCGCCCCAGAAGTAGGCTGTCTTACCGGCCCACCCCCAAGCAGTGGGATTGATCATATACGGTTCGAGAACGGCTGCAATAATGTCGAAAAGTTGGTGTGCTATTTTTGCGGCAGCAACACTCTGTACCCGCAAACTGATGGCAGAAACCTCACTCGATGTTGCGTAAGCTGCTGGGCCAACTGAGATATCGTAGCAGAATACCCATAGGATAGTCAGGGCGACTTGTCCCCATTTGGTCGACTCATTAGCATGAACTGTTGCCAAGATGCCGATGAGAATGTTGACTATGGTCATGAAAAACATGCCCCAAAGGTACAGACTGCGACGACCTAGATGGGCAATAAGGACACATCCAATAGCAGTTGCAAGCAATCCGATAGCGGTAGCAGCCACGGAAACCTTGTAGCTGTTTTTGGCGGACAAACCAGCTTGTTCCCAAAAATATGTGCCTGGATTCATCATAAAGATGCCGTTGAAGACCTGACCGGCGAATGCCATACAGCAAATCTCAGTTCGACGAAGGTTGCTCCCTCGGAATAGGTCAATATAGGATGATCCTGTTCGTATTTCCTCTTCGTAGTTCACGGTATGGATGATCATGGCCAAATGTTCCTTGATCTTTGTGTCGCTCTTGGAACTCAGGCGGCGAATGCTGTGTTCCGCCTCCTGGATGCGACCTTTGCGAACGAGATACCAAGGAGACTCAGGAGCAAAGAAACATCCGATGAAGAGCGGAAGGGGCCAAACCCATTGAATAGCGAATGGGATTCTGTAAGACCACTGTGAGTCTAAGCCGACAAGGCCATCGAGAACGCCGATTGCTATAAGCTGGCCTATGATTTGCATAATGTTGACACCACTTGTAAGGAAGCCACGAAGCGAAATCGGAAGACATTCTGAGCTATATGCCGGTCCGATAGACGCAAATGTGCCCCAGACCATACCGCAGAAAATCTCACCAACGAGAAGCGTTTCCAGGTTTTGAGCGCTAAACGGAATAGCAACGAAGCCAGTCATGAGGACAAGACCAGCCAGCATAACCCTCTTGTAACCGAATCTTGACGATAGAAAGCCGTTGAACGTGGCACCGAGAATGATACCACAGATGCTCCCTTGCGACAGGCCTGTTTGCCATTTCGCGGGGACCTGGTAACCATCTTTGACAGGTATGCCGTATGCTTTTTGAAAGGCTGGATAACCGTAGAAGTTGTTGATGAGAGCATTGTCATATCCATACATTGCTATCGAGAGAGAAAGAAAAGAAGCCCAGGCAACTCCTTTCCATTGCACACGAACAGCCTCGAGGATGCCTTGAGAGTGCTCCAAGTCGGTGGCCTCCTTGGCCCCCTGAACAATGACGCCCCATTCCTTTTCAGGAGCAGCTTCAGTCTCAACAGCCTGAGCTACAGCTTTGTCATCCCGGCCGCGGAGATTGTCAAGGATGGCTGGAGCCATGATGGTGGTATGGTGGAAATTATCTTGATGAACTGGATGACTTCTGCTTGGAGTCTCGGATCTATGCGACAAGGGATATATTATATACTTTTGAAGATCTTGCATTAACCCATGATAGTAATACGTCACGTATCACTCACTAAGTAAGTGTTGTTTCCTTGAGGTTGGCTGTTAGGCTTGGCTGTGGTACAACCTCCTGGGATGCCCAATGGCCATATGCCGGCAGCACAACTTCCCCCATCTACCTTGCTCTAGCTTCAGACGATCTTGGATGTAACCCAAACCCGGCTGATGGTTGGGAGATAGATGATAATGTAGGTCGCCTCTCAAGCCACAACGTGATGGTAGCTTACTAGTTTTGGCTTCTGTATCATCAGCTATCAATAGTCATGTACCTAATCTCTCCCAAGCTTCGTATACGGCTGAAACATCAGGTTCTATGGACGCAGGGAAAGTAATCAATCGTGAGACATGATAAGAATAGACAGCGCACTATTGCCGTTATCTCCCCGGATGGTCTCGCCTCCCAAGATATCATTGGGAGATGCAATCCGTTAGCTTCAAACTGCTCGATAACACCAGTGATTTTAGCCGAACCTCTGAATTACCCCGGATTTTGGATACGGAGGGAAGTGATATCGTGTAACGTTATATCGGCTGTCAGTTCCGACGGTTGTTCAAGCGATCATTGCTCTTCGGGATCATGGCTCTACTATCTAGACAGCAACTTGGACGGCTAGCGTTCGTGTAGACAGAATGAGTCTAACCCCCGCAGTGGCGCTTGGCTGGAGAAAGAGAGCCATGACACTAGAAAACTCCAAAACTTCACCGCGGTTATACGAGTAACTGCTTGTCGATCGTACCCCGCTTTCACTGCTCAAGACTACGATAGTTGAGGTCACAATGGTCTGAGTGGGGGACAGATTATATGTAGGTAATAGGGCGCGGGTTTTAGTCGAGCTACTGGAAACAAGCCTGTTATAACCGCGTATCGAGGAGATAATATGCGTCTTGGCGCCCCGTATCTGTCATGGTTCCGGAATTGTCTCGGTATAGATAATGGACGATGAGGCTTCTTCTCCGCGGTAGTTTTGGTCCGGCTTGGGCATTATCAAGCAGATCAGCCTGCAGACACTTATCTTTCATCAGGTGCTACCACCATAGTCAACCAAGCCAGATAACAGCGACTCAACTTACAATGCCCTTTGACGCGGTTGGTTCCATTGGGGGAGGTTCTAGCAATGGCGCGGATGCGCTGTTCGACCCCTCAGCTCCCTTCTTCAGTCGCTTCAACAGTCGCAGGTCAGTTGTCTATAGCACAAAGGGCATCGTTGCGGCCTCACAGCCTCTTGCTGCACAAGCCGGCCTTGACATCTTGAAGGCTGGTGGCAATGCTGTCGATGCTGCGATAGCCACTGCCGCCGCTCTCGGCGTGACTGAGCCATGCTCGACTGGAGTGGGAGGAGACATGTTTATGATTTACTGGGATGAGAAGAAGCAAAAAGCCTTTGCAATGAACGGCTCAGGCCGATCACCAGCTGGATTGACAATCGAAAAATGCCGAGAGTTGGGTATGAGCGGCAATATATTGTCGCCGCAAAACGCAAACTCGGTCACAGTTCCTGGACAAGTTGCCGGTTGGTTCGACGCCATGGATGCTTACGGAAGTGGAAAGGTTACGATGGCACAGGTGTTGAAGCCATCTATTGAACTCTGTGAAGATGGCTTCCCTGTTTCTGAAATCACGGCCAGGCAATGGATAGAGTGCGAGGGAATGCTGAAGAAGGTTTCTCCAAGCGGAGGCGACCTTCTCTTGGCAGACGGCACAGCTCCTAGAGCTGGTCAAATCTTCAAAAACCCAAACCTTGCCAAGGTGCTTCGAGAAATAGCCACCAAAGGCCGAGCAGGCTTCTATGATGGATGGGTAGCTGAGGCCATCGTGGGAACTCTCCAGCAGCTCAAGGGAGTTATGACGACACAAGACTTGAAGGATCACACAACGACCTTTGTTGAACCGATATCGAAGTCGTATAAAGAGTACAAACTCTGGGAATGTCCACCTAATGGGCAAGGTATCATCGCACTAGAGGCATTGGGTATCATCGAAAGTCTGGAGAAGGCAGAGAAAATTCCTTCCCTCAAAAGCCTAGGACACAACTCCGTTGAATACGTCCATACACTAGCAGAAGCCCTGAGATATGCTTTTGCCGATGGAGATGCCTACGTTTCAGACCCAGAGCACTCTGGGTCAGCTTGGAAGAGCCTTCTGGACGACAAGTATCTGGATGAGCGAGCATCCAACTTCAAATTAGATGCATTTGATGCGACTTTGAAGAACGGATTCCCCGCCAAAGCCTCCGACACAGTCTATCTGACTACCTCTGACTCTGAAGGCAACGCTTGCAGCTTCATCTGCTCACTTGCTTCCAATTTTGGTGGCGGAATTGTTCCCGAGGGCTGTGGCTTCGCTTTACAGAATCGAGGTACTCAATTCCAGCTCCGCGAGGGCCACGTCAACACACTCAAACCTCGCAAGCGACCTTATCATACAATTATTCCAGCAATGGTGACAAAGAATGATCGGCTTGACCTTGCCATGGGTGTTATGGGAGGCTTTATGCAACCTCAAGGCCACTTGCAGGTGATGCTCAACTCTTGCATCTTTGGCTTCAATCCGCAAGATGCTCTAGATTCACCAAGAATTTGTATTCGACCCTCACGTACGATGCCCGAGTATGCCACGACAGACGATTACTCCAAATTGACGCAAAAGTCCATCGTATGCTTGGAAGAGGGATTTCCTCAAGAGACCGTTGAGGGCCTGCGCAAACTGGGACATGAAGTAGAGCTCATAACAGGATGGGATCGCGCAATATTTGGCCGAGGACAAGCTATTCAAGCAAAGCAGGATTCAAGCGGCCAAAGAGTGTACCATGCCGGAAGTGATCAACGTGGTGATGGACATGCAGTTGCTCAGTAGAATTGTAATGCAATGACGGAAATACATACAGTTTGCGGAATTGACATAGACATACATACTTTAAAAGTCATCTCTCTCGTAATATTCTTGTTCACTTTCCTGGAAAGTCTCTCGAGCCCTCTCTTGATCAGAATCCAGTCTCATCTGTCTCTCCATGCGTTTTTGAGATGGACCCCCTCTCTGATGCGCCGCTGTCTCGACATGCAGAGTCAAGCCGCCTTGTTTAAACGCCTCGTTCAGAAACTCAACCTTTCTGGTGCTCGTAAAGAGCAATTTGATGACACTTTGAATCGCCGCATTTGTTACCAATTGAAGCAATTCGTTGAATATGTTGAGGCCGTCTTGGAACCCATTGCGCTCGTAGACGTATGCCTCATCAACTAGGATTATGACAGTGATTTCCATAGGCAACGAGCGTATAAGCCTGTAGAAAAGGTGGAACAGCTCTCCTGGATCGCGTTCTCTTACAAGACTCTTGTCGGTGTCGTCATACTCTCTACCGAAATCGAAGTGGTGTTGTTGGCATAATTGGACGATCAAGTCAGCAAGCATAGCTCGAGCTTCATCATTTCCATGTTTGGAATGGAGGCCACAAAACCATGTGATACAGATGAATCGGTTGTGGGAATTGAATATTGGTTCCAGCGACGCGCAGAATACTGATATGGGGGAGATGCCTGCATGGGTCCTTGGCTGGCGTTGATTCCAGAGAATAAGTAGCTTTTCCGACTCGAGCGACATGAACCAAGCCCGGTACTTCCTATCGTTGACGAGTTGCTCAGCACGCGATAGTTCTTCGGTTAGAAGATGAGCCTTTCGCTTGGCGATGAACCGCAGATCGGTGTCCTTATGTTCAACTTGGAGTAGATCTTGCAGCTCCTTGTCATCGAGATGTGGCGTAGACAACTCATCTTGCTGTTGCATCAAAATGGGAGCATTTGGGCTTGGCGATCTGGAGCGTAGTATTTCAATCTCAGCATGAAGGTACACATTCTTTTCTCTCTCTCGTGTCAATTCAGCTATTTTTCTATTATTAGCAACGGCTGTTGAGTGTGGACCGTCTTGTATGGATGACCTACCGATGATTCGCCTCTCTCTCCCTTCAAAGTTTGGAAAAAGATCATCAGTTAGTTAATGACAGAAAGGGGTTCAGGCGAACTTACTGCTTTGTTTTTTGTCATAATCATTCATCATACTTAGCATTTCGTTCAGCATTGTGTGTGTTTCTATTCCACTTTGTCGCACATCATTATGTATCAAGTCAGTTTTTCTTTCAATACGTTGTCTATCTTTTGGTGATGACATAGTGTTAGTTAAGTAAATAGATGAACATGTTAATAATTTAACTCACGTTGCCGGGAGGCCACAAAGTTCGCGGCGTTGCTTTGAGCTCGAAGAGCGGTAAGTTTTCCCTCAATAGACTTGATCGATTGTTTCCAGCCTTTGATGTAATCGGGGCCTTCAAGCAAACTTTGGACCATTTTCTTTCCTTTGTGCTTGTTAGTCATAACTCTCATGATGACGCCAGTTATTTAATCAAGTTCAGTTCTGACAAAGAAATCTTTCACAGTATGCTCATGGTCTTACCTCTTGAAGTACAAAAAAAGCGATCGTGTTTTCAACACCACAAAGAAGAGCCAGTGCGAAGTCAATCGCCGCATTCTTCACAGCATCGTTCTCAGGGAATGACGATAGTAATGACTCAATTTCAGAGAAAATACCCGGAAGATTTTTGAAGGTATCGAGAACTTGAGAGCGAGCGTCGGCCGATGTTTGCATGGCCTGAGGATATCTCGTATTAGCATTGCTTGGGACTGCCGGACATAATCATTCAAATTTTACACTTAATATGAGTCGGATAACCCCAAGGATTGGCGTTGAGTAAAGGCTGTTTGGCGCAACATCTTGAGCCATCTTTACAATAACATTCGCAGCTTTTGCGTTGTCGGTACCCCGACGACACGCTTGTCCGATCTGACCACCTTGTTTCAGGTACTCCGATTGAGCCCTTTCAAGCTTAAGATATATATCGCGCCAGCATGTGTCGTTTCTGATCTGAAATTCAGCACTTTTTATCTTAGTAGGTGGAGTATCTCGAAATCTCTCTAAAACATCGGGAAACATTTTGTCCCAGTATTCCACTGCTCCAGTACTCGTACTGTATATAGGAGCCACAAGAGAAGAATCACTCGCGAGAGAAATCACTGGAAGATTTGCACCATCTTTGATCTGTATCACGTTGGCTTCAAGCCTTTGGTGTGAAATGTCTTTTGGTTCATTGTCGAAGCGTCTAGAAACAAATTTCTGTAAACCCATATCAAATTGAACAAAGGGATCAGTGAAGGCTCGGGAGTATTGTGGTAAGCGATTTTCAATGAAATCGACTGATGGCGGCTGGTTACCCAGATCAGGAATTACGAAGCGTGACCCCGTCATGAAAGTTCGCTCCGAAGAATAGGATAAGACAAAATTATGATTCGGGAAATTGAATATGGGCCGTAGGGATACCGAAAAATGAATTGATTTCGATTATTGTGAGGCTAATATCTCTCTGCGAGAACAGAATAACTAGAGAGCTGGAAAACGCGTCCACGAAGCCACGAATTTGTCGCCCTGCTCCGCGCCGCCCAATAGTATATCCAGCTCCTAATGCAACCCCACGGGAATGCCATGCATCCAATCCCGCCGTGCCATCGTATTTGGCCGAGCCTGATTTTGTTGAGTCATTTTCTGTTGTATTGTTGCGCTGCATTGCCAGCTGTTCTGTCACCGAAGGTAGTGTCTATTGGTCGGTTGTTGATTGTAGTGCGCATGATGGTGTGCAATAAATGCAGCCAAGCTATGCGTCTCTCGGGTGGCGACCAATGATTGCAAGATAACATTTGTAATGCTTTGAAGTATATGGCGCCTAAAGCGTATTGCAGTGAATGTAACTTTTAAGTCCTGTATGGGATACCTCGTCTACCCCTTTGTGATATAAATACCGGTTTTTAACCATCTAGCATTGATACACGAACTCTGTTAACTATGTTCTCCATAAGCTACCGGTTTATTTCTATTTGTTTGAACTCCTACGTTATCTAAAAATCCCCCAATAGCTGCATCATACGATAGCTGTAGTACACTCTTTACTATGGCAGATAGTGAAACCGTGACGATGCAGCTAGGCTGCCCCAAAAGCCTCATTGTTGAGGCTCAAGCTTCCTCTGACACTTTCAATGATGGCCAAGAGGAGTTACATAGTAATCCTCGACAAAGCGAGATGTATCAGCAGCTTTCAAGAACTGCGGAAGTTGCTGTATCGGCAGGCGTCCCTCCGATTGCTCACAATTCCACTATATCAGAAGAGATTCGAGAATTGAGAGAGCAAATCCAGCGTCTGCAAATGAAGGCCAGCGTTGATTCATCAAATGCGAAAGAAAGTACACCACAATTCCCATCTGGAGAGCTCGAGAAGTTACGGCGCATCAAATTGTCTCCGTAAGCATTGGCACGAGTGGGATGATCGAGATGACTTGGAAGCCTCCCTGGAAGATATTTCACTGGAATCTGTTATTGAACGATTACGAGATTCTTCCCAAAATAAGAAAGTGGCCCTTTATTTTTTAAAGACGGGCCAGAAAGCGTACGCAGATGAGCACCTCAAGGATATTGGGTCCGAAGATGAGGACGATATCAATGATGAAGAGCGGAGTCAACGTGACGAACTGATAATGAAGCGCCGGGAACATTTGAGAGCAATGGAATTGAGTGTAGAGAGCATCACCGAAGATTTGATTGGGATGCGCCTAAAAAGAAGGCTACAGAAGCAGCAGATGGCAGCCGAATTGAAGAAAGCCAAAATGGGAACGACCAAACACCTTAAACATGGAAATACATCGACTAAAGATTCTGAAACGCTAATTTATGCGGTGCCGAAGGCCAACTTGGTTGATTGGAACTCATTCAAAGGCTTAGGCCAAGAGGCAGAGGCTACCTCTTGCGTTATCGATGTTCTTGTAGGTGAGCCAGTGATCGAAAAAGCAAATTGGGGATATAATTGGAATAGACGTGATCGTTCTGCGGAGAAATCTCAAGCCCAGAAACAAAGTGCTGCAACGCTTTCGACGGGACCCCGAGGTCAGGGTCCGCTACCTGAGAGGATAAGGATTCATTCAAGTCTATTTCTCAGTATTTTCGCAAAACTCATTGACCCCGATGGAGTCCAACTGGATCTCGGCACACCTTCTGTCGTCTTCCTTCGACCATTCAAAGCAATTACCCATTATGAAGATAGATTACGAGATTGGCTCACAAGGGGGGAAGAGAGTTTTGAAACCCAAGATGGGATGCTATACTCTGCCGGTAAAACCAGTTACGATGATATAATATTGGGTAAGAGAAAGCACTGAGAGCATTTTGGCCGTAATAGTTCAGAGTTCATTGCGTACTAACAAAATTAGAATCACCAACTGCTAGAGCGCACTTAAGATGTGTTTTGGAGTTCTTTGATGCTCACATTGCCGCAAGAATTGCATTTTTGCAAGGTTCTGAATGCCGTAAAGCCTTTTTCTCAGACTTATGGCACATCTATCGACCTGGAACGGAAGTAATTGGCCTCGACGGCAAACAGGCCTACCGCGTGATCCAAGTCACCAGTTCCAGACACCGACCGATTTCTAACCGCCGATTCTATTTCAACTACGCATATAAGCGCAAGGATGACAAGGAGTCTGAACCTGCAGAGTTTACTTTACACTGCTCTTATATTGATTTTGATGGAAAATACATCGGACCGGTTCTACGTACATTCGAGATCAAACGATTTGACGGGGAAAGAGAGATTACGTCTTTAGAGGTTTATCCGCTCCGATTTCATAAACTCAAACAAAGCGAGCTCAGCTTGAAGCAGCGGAATGAACTAGAGAAGTTTCCAGAACAAGACCGATGCCGAGCCAATCTCATTCGACGAGGGGCGAAATTTGTGCAAGTCGCCGCCGTCAAGCATATGTATTATTCTGGCCCCACTATGATTGGTAGAGAAGAGGTCGAGAGTCAAGTAGTAGTTGACTTTGCGACTTGCTTTGCGGCAGGAGGTGAGTTACAAGAGCACATTGAACGACCTCCTCTCGAGAGCTTTATTGGGGAGGCTATTGAGGGCCAAGACAGTGAAGAGTCGTCTGCCGAACGTTGTGAGTGCTGTGCCTATGATACGGTATACGAAGACGACAAATTTGTGGACAAGAACCTACGCAACGATTATGTAAACAACATCCTGTCTAAGAAGGGCAGGGAAGAGCCCCCCTCGGTGGCAATTTGCCCCAGATCGTTTGATGAGATGAAGACAACATCGCCTGATAATCTTCTATTCTCTGAGGAGGAACTGGTCATCATGTCTTATCGAGTATTCGGATTTGTTTTACGCAATAGAAAATGGGGTATGTAATCATACGCTAAAACAAACTTTCATGTCAAAGTCGTCAAAGCGACAGGCGAGAGCTGACTTCATGATAGCACAATTAGATCTCACCTATTTGACTGAGGTACGGGAGGCTGCCCCGATAGATCTAGTTGATGGTCAACAAACAGAAGATGGCAATAGTGGAAGAGAAGAAGAGACTGCATTTGACCAACTTGTCTTGGAGAGTGGACACAAAGATATGATAATCTCACTCATCACTCAGCATTTCCAAGATAAAAAGGCAAAGGGGGCTCAAATGGAACAGGTGGACATTGTCCGGGGTAAAGGTGCGTTTATTTTCTTTGCGACCCCTTTTCCTTTTTGATCCCTTCGATATTTTCAAGCAGCCTCTGACTAGACTATAGGGAAGGGTTTGATTCTACTTTTACATGGTGCTCCTGGCGTTGGCAAAACATCTACAGCAGGTAAGCACTTTATTAAAAGAAGATGACCAAGACAGAAGATTGTATTGACCATATGATCTGGAAAGAGGGCGTAGCCGAACGATTTCAAAAGCCCCTTTTTCAGATTACATGCGGTAAGCGCCATCTAGCCTTCAAACATGACAAATTAACATATGACATGCTATATACTGATCAAATCGTACAACCACAACTAGGTGACTTAGGAGTTACAGCAAGGGATGTAGAAAAGACACTCCAAATTAACTTCAATCTGGCCACAAAATGGGGGTGCATTCTACTCTTAGATGAAGCCGATGTTTTTCTTGCTCAAAGAGATAAAACCGATTTTATACGGAACGGAATGGTAGCTGGTGAGTAGAGAGACCGGTTGCTATTCAATCGCCCCAAGGGTAACCGAAGACAAAGCTAACTGATCCATTTCTTGTTAGCTTTTTTACGTGTTCTAGAGTATTATGCCGGAATCTTGTTTTTGACAACGAACCGTATTGGCGATTTTGATGAGGCTTTTACCTCGCGAATCCACATCAGTCTTTATTACCCTGAACTTAATAAGAAGAAGACGGTCGACATATTCAAACTCAATCTTGATCTTATTCAGAATCGATTCAAGAGAATGAAACGTGTCATTCAGATTGATTATGAAGGGATCGAGCGGTTTGCTAAGATGCACTATTTGTGGTACTACGATTCGCGATGGAATGGGCGTCAGATCCGCAATGCCTGCCAGACAGCCTTGGCACTCGCAGAATATCAAGCCCAAAGAGATAGCAAATCAACCGGTCTCGATTCGGAAGTCCCTGTCAAACTAACCGTCAATTATTTCGAAATCGTGCGCAATGCCTATCTTGAATTTACCAAATACCTGGTTGATCTTTACGGCGCCAGCACTGCCAGAGTGGCTGAAGAGAGATACCTTCGTGCAGAAGAGAATTCGAATAGAGGAGGAGATCCGATTTATACGACAGAACAGCTTTATGAGATGTTGGAAGATGGAGTCAGGCCTGAGAATTACAGACCGTCTTCTCTGCACCAAAAGCCGAGCCACGAAGTGTACAGCTCCAGAGAGACTGGTCGAAGTGTTTGGGGAGAGCAACATGAAAAGTCTCATAATGCCAGATCCATGCGTGATCGCAGTCAGACTGAGCCATCTTCAACGTCAAAAGCTCCCCGGGCCCAGCGTCTCTTGCGACCAGAGAGAGTAGGACCATCTCCAAGACCATCGCCAAATTTTAACCGACAGCGAAACGCCCCTCTGCCACCGGATATCGAAAGGGAGTTAAGTAGCCGAGGGTATGGCAATCGTCAGTGGAGAAATGGGAAAAGAGAATCTCAAGCAAGCTGGAATTCCGACGGCTTGGAAGAAGATGACAATGACGACGAGTACTCTAATTCGCGGCAGCGTCACCAGAATCAGCGCCAACAAGAGCCAGATGATATGTCGGAAGAAGGACAAGAGTATGTCGACGGCAGTGACAACAATTTCGAAGAACAACCTGCGGACACAAGCAGTCGCGGTCGAAGAGGACAAGCTAACTCCCGATATGCGGGGAGACGGAAGTAATAGTTTGATCCAACGCAAGATGGTAGTAGAGGCCTGGGAGACTAGGGAGGATGAATTGGCATTTTACTTCTTCACTCTCATTCAAATACCTTATTCTGAAGCGTTTTTATATAGAAAAAGGAGAGCATCCATTCGGCGAAGTGATGGACCTTTCTCTCCCTCATATTTTTAGTCATTAATAACGAAACGCGGATATCTGTTACCTACATGTATGTAAGTGCCTGTAGTAGATGAAAGGTTTCCATATTTCAACCCTTCTCCTCTTATTCCATTGCTCGAACTCTACGCGATCGCTAGGTTGCTGAATGACTAACTTGGGGTGCTGAATAGCTATTCTCTGAATAAATGGCAACTGACAGCCTGAGTATTGCAACCCTGTTATACCTATGGCCTACTCTGCACATCTACCTTGACATCATCCAACTTAGAAGTCAACACCCTTCCATCCTTGACAACAGCTAGAATGTTCTCCGCAGCACGATCCAAAATTGTAATGTCTTCCAGAGGATTTCCATTCAAGACGATAAAGTCGGCAGCATATCCTTCCTTAATCTGCCCCAGGTCGTTTTCTCTCATAAGCAACTTCGCCGCGTTGACAGTTGCGCTGCGAAGAATCTCCGCAGGTGTCTGCACCTGGCTTCGTACAGAGAACTCTTTGCTTTGAGCGAAGTGAAGAGGTCCCAGAAGATCGGTGCCGAAACATACGGTAACGCCGGCGTCGGTTGCGATCTTGATGGCATGGAGGCCTTTCTGGAGGACTTCGTCGTTCTTTGCCGCTGAGATGGGTGGAAGGAAGTTGAGCTGCTTTGACATGACGTGTGTAATCAGCGTCGGCGTGAGAAATGTGCCAGCTTCAGCCATCAGTTTGGCTGTCTCTTCGTCAATGAGGTTGCCATGTTCAATGCCTCTCACGCCTTGCCGGATAGCTTGTTGAATAGCTTGAGGTGTATAGCTATGGCTAGTGACGTAGGTTCCGTTGTTTTTTGCTGCAGTTACAATCGACTTTATCTCTTCATCGGAGAATTGAAGGTTTTCGACCTTGTCCGTAGCACTGGCAATTCCTCCGCCACCCATGATTTTTATAAAATCCGCTCCTTGACGCAGTTCATCGCGCGCAACTCTGAAGCACTCGGATGGTCCGTCAACAATACGGCTAATGCCAGAGACAGCACCACAAGAACATGGACTTTGGTCATGCGAGGATCGCATGTCGCCATGACCACCAGTCTGAGAGAGCGCGTATCCGGCAATGAAGAGTCGAGGGCCAACGCAAATTCCTTCCTCAACGGCTTCTTTCATAGCCAAAGTCGCACCACCACAATCACGAACGGATGTGAATCCCCGTTCAATCATCGGTTTGAGGACCCAAGGCTGTCGGATAAGACTGATTCTCTCAGTCATGGATTGGTATGCGCTAAGATTCGCCTCTCCAGGAACAACAGCAATGTGAACGTGGCAATCGATGAGTCCCGGGCATATATGCTTGCCATTGAGATTGACGACAATTTCTCCATCAGTGGCGGTAGGAGAAGTGCTGCTGTTTGTGTTGACTGACACGATTTTGCCACCGACTGTCTTGATTGTAACATTTTCGACTACTTTTGCTTGTTCAGGATCGACCAGTTTTGCGTTGGTAAATATATATGTCGGCTGAGCATCCAGCTTCCAAGGTTTGATAATCTTTGCCATATCCATGTTTGCCATGTTTCCAAACGAATAGCTGCAAAAGAGAGTCTTTCTCACTAGAAATGATGTGGGGTAAGGATTGAGTTGTCTAGTTTACCAGATATAGTTGCTAACGGGAGGAGGTTTCCTACACCTTATATAGTTGTCGGTAAACTCTAACGGCTAAACACAGTCATCTTGAATGAGTTTGGGCTGAAAGCTCTCCGCATTCCTGTTACCTTTTTTAGACACGGGCGGCTGGAAAACGCCCCATTGCTGTACAGTATCCGTAGTTATTTCCTATTCATCCTATTTCGCATATCATCCGAGGTTGTCAATTGAATCCTTTATCATCAAAATGGTTAGTTGTCCGTCATCAACCGAGGCTTCGATATTTAACTGCATGGCTCATGATGTAGGTGTCGAACGGCCTGCGAGGTTGCGCCGCAAAAGCCCGTTTAGTTCCCGTGGGCGGAGTCGGGGAGATGTTATATTCTCCATGTCCGGTCGTACGGCTTGTAAATGCCATTTCCTCTCAACATAGACGGGGAAGGCGTGAAATATGGTTATTTGTGGTTTCGACAAATAATCGCGAGATGAGTAGAGACTATAAGCATAGTGAAGATACTTGTAGGAAGATGGTGCGATTTCAGGAATCTGGGGTGCTTACGCACCAGCAACTTATACGGATATTCATCTGCATCGTATGACATTAGCGTGGAAGGAGTCGCTAGCCCTCTTCAATACAACCTTTACCATTGCCAAGAGTGTTTACATCCCTCGGGTAGCAATTCGGAGAGACTGTAATATATACCGAGGATTGCGACGCTGAATGCATTTCAGGATCACCAGACAAGCCAAAGACGCCCGGTTTCAGTGGTCCTGATTGTATCTGCATTTAGCAATAGCGAATCGAATGATCTGCAATAGTTCTGGCACGTGGGTATTCACAAGAATAGAAGTAGATTTTTTCTTCAACTTCCAACAAGAGAAATATGGCTGTGACATCTAAACATTTTCTTCTACAAGTTCTATCTACAAATCACCTCTACTAGCTACGTCTTTTAAACTATCAGTTGTGAATCACCACTTGTTGTCCATCACTTTACCATCCACAACGTTGATCAAATCCCTCACAGGTCCCAGCTTTGCCCCCGCCCCAAACTGCATCGCCGTATACATAAGCTGTCGATAGTTATCGCCAGGTGATACTTTGCCGAGAATCTGTTCTTTTCTTGTTTCAACCCGATCTGGCACTGGAACCGGTCGACCAACGATTGCATCCATGCCCTGCCAGGCAAAAGTGATGGCCTCCTTCGCACCAGCAGGAATCCCAGCCGCATCAAGCATGTATATCCTTGTCGCGGGATAGCATTTCTGAATAAAGTCCACAATGTTGGGATTATATGCGCCGCCGCCGCAGAGAAATATCTCATCGATATCCTGTGACGGCGCGAAGCACTTGTAATGGTCTACTATAGACTGGGCTGTGATTCTCGTGATGGTCGCAACCACGTCATCTGGCGAGAGACCCTTCTCTTCAGCTTTGGAAATTATCTCCAGTGCCAAGGTATCGCGAAAATCCTCGCGACCTGTTGTTTTGGGAATGGATCTCTGAAAGTATGGGTGAGAGGAGATGAATTCGTCCACAATCCCCTCATCCACTTTCCCTCGCTTGCCCATTTCGCCATCCTTGTCGTATTCTCGTGCTCCACCAGTGTAATGGCGAACAGCGGCATCGATGTAGACGTTTCCAGGACCAGTATCAAAGTCAAAAAATCCGTCATTCAACTCTCCTTTAACATCTGGAGGAACAAAGCAGACGTTGGCAATGCCTCCGATGTTCTGACAGGCTCTCAGCTTGGTAGGATGGTGCAGAAGCAAGGCATCGAAGAAAGCAACAAGGGGAGCTCCCTGACGACCAACAGCAACCTCGCTGACGCGGAAATCAGTCACGGTAGTAATTCCAGTACGAGCTGCGATGATGGCCCCTTCGCCCATGCTGAGCGTTGTCCGGACTTGGTCCTTTGGATGAGGGATATGCCAAATTGTTTGGCCGTGAGATCCAATAATGTCAATAGAAGACTTGTCGATGTTATTCGTTTTGATGAATTCCAACGCTGCTTTGGCAAACGTCTCTCCCAGAATAACATTAATCTCTGCAATTTCTTCCGGTGAAGTGGAGTTGTGAAGAATCATATTCATCACCCTCTTCTTAATTGCTGGATCAAGTGGCGTCTCTCCATACTTGAGCAACTCCAAGCTGACAGGCTGTGTTGGGTCTTCTTGTCTAAATCGACATAAAACACAATCTACGCCATCCTACAGATGATGCCATCAGCTTCTTACTCGACATATATGCGTATGCGGGGTGTAAGGCAGTATACCATAGATGTTCCGCTGTTCATACCAAGGACCGTCAAGTCCAAAGCCGGGCCGGCTGTGACAGTATCTACGATAGAGCCCATCTTGATACCTGTATGGTCTGGACCTCAAAAGAAGCACTGTCATACGCTATCAAAAGACCATTCGTCGAGCTCTGCGTTATCGCAAAATCACACGATGAGGCTAAATAGATATATGGCTTGTATGTAAAATTAATAGCGTCGTGTGGCGCTCGTACACTTCGTCTAAACGGCAAAAGAACATTTTGGAAAACTGCCTTTCAGCCGCTGCCAATGCCACAAGTGTCGAATCTCTGGATGAGCTAGCAATTGGTCTTCTAAAGTGTCAATAGTCTTAGGAACCGGCTGTCTGGTGGCTATAGCTAGTGCTGATTACGGCCGAGGCTCCTATCAATCCGTAACGTTAACCTCACCGAAGCTCAGGCTCTCGCCGATACTCGCTCCATATAAGCCGTCTAATGCGGGGCCCCGAGATTTGGGATCCATGGATATCGCCTCCGCACGAACCAGTGTCCTAGTGTACATGTATTCAGGTGTGGGATTGACAAGTAAAGATGAGCTAGAATGAACGAAAGTCGGACGCCTTTCTTTATAGCTTATCTCACTAAATCCTGGTTAGTTACATACCGCCAGAGATACGAGACTGTTGATAGGGTAAAAGGAAGATGACCGGTCAGTTTCCGGAAATCGGGCATCCAACACCACGTCTCAAGACATATTTAATATGGATCACGCCAACCCCAACCATGTCAGAAACGATTTCTCAGTTTTGCTCGGCTAGACAACCATCACCACAGAGCCAGCTTCTGCATCACTGAGCCCCTTATTTTCTTTCACATTGCAATCATGGCGAAAGATGAGGACGTGATTGAGGTCGGAAGAGATGTTGAGAGGGAGTATCCGCAAGATGAGAAGCCCGATCTGTCAGGCGGGGCTGAGGAGGTGGTTGGAATGCAAGAGCTTGATCCAGCTTTGGACCGAAAAATGCACCTGGTGAACAACGTAAGTCGTGTGACACGGAGATGTTTGTCATTTACGCAGGCTAATTGGAGTAGGCACTGGATCAGATTGGCTGGACCAACTACCACCTTAAACTCTTCTTCCTCAACGGCTTTGGGTGAGTTACATAACATATACAGCTCTCATATACTTCATCTGCTTACAGACGTTTCCCCAAAGATACGGTGTAGATGCTCTCCAACTATCTCTTCAAGGCATCATTGCTGTTCAGGCTGTGCTCGAGTTCCAACCGTCGTATGACAAGGGCTTGACCATCGCTCTGTACATGGGAATGCTTGTGGGAGCCTTGTTCTGGGGGTTCTTTGCCGACATCATCGGCCGTAAAATCGCTTTCAACATCTCGCTCTTTATCTGCTCAGTCTTTACAATCGCGGCAGGCGGAGCTCCCAACTGGGCTGGACTCGGTGTTCTGATTGCCGTCGCCGCTTTTGGAGCTGGCGGAAATCTTATCCTGGATACGGCCGTCTTTCTCGAATATCTTCCTTCAAACAAGCAATGGCTTCTCAGCTTGCTGCCTGCTTGGTTCGGTGTAGGATGCACCATTGCTGGACTAGTTGCTTGGGGATTCATGCGTGAGTCATTTCATATCTTGGTACCATTTTATTACCGTCGGACTAATAGTGCTGACAATGATGGCATGACAGCAAACTTTTCATGTGCCGATGCGAGTGACTGTACCCGAGCAAACAACAGCGGCTGGAGATATCTCATGTACACCATGGGAGCCTTTATTGCAGTCCTGGCGGTAGCTCGAGTAACCGTTATCCGCCTCCAAGAAACTCCCAAGTTCCTCTTGGGCCAAGGCAGAGACGAGGAAGTTGTCCAAAACCTTCAAGGGATCGCCAAGAAATACAATCGCCCATGCCACCTCACAATCGAGCACCTGGAAGCTTGTGGAACTGTTAAATCGGCGCACTCGAAGAATCGCTTCTCCTTTGGCGAGTTCCTGATCCATCTACGCAGCTTGTTCCTCACAAAGAAGATGGGTTTCACGACAATTCTTCTGTGGCTCTCTTGGTCCAGCATTGGCCTCGCTTACCCTCTCTTCAACGTCTTCCTACCATACTACCTGGCCAGCCGAGGAGTGCAATTTGGAGTAACAAGCACCAATGTGACTTGGAGAAACTATGCCCTGGTTCAAATCTGTGGAATATTTGGACCCATTCTGGGTGCTGTCATGTCCAACTGGAGACCTCTTGGAAGAAAGTACACGATGGTTATCGGCGCCTTGGTCACTATGGTGAGTTGATGGATATTATCCTTCCTGGCCTCTTTGGGATTTGACTAACAGTTTCGTATTGCGATAGGCTTTCTTTTTCGCATACTCTCAAGTCAAGTCGCAAGTGGAGAATCTTGCTTACAGCTGCATCATCTCATTCACTCTGGAGATCTACTACGGCGTCCTCTACGGATACACTGCCGAGTCTCTTATCTCTGCCCATCGTGGTACGGCCAACGGTATTGCCGTTGCTTTCTGTCGACTAGCTGGAGCTTTTTCGGCTGTCGTGGCTACGTATGGCTCTATTGTTCTTTACTTGTACGGATCATGAATTGCTGACACTATGCAACAGATATGCCGATCCATCAACCACAGGTCCCGTGTTTGTATGCGCGGCTCTTTACGGAGGGCTCGCTTTGTTTGCAGTCTTGTTCCCATTCGAAACTTATGGCAAGCGAGCTGCCTAAATTGATACCACATGCAGTTTGCATTGAAGATGGAGCCATCCTATGATACCATTGAGAAACGGGTCTCAAGCAAACATGTCAACAATTAAAAACACTTTAGTCTGATTAATAAACGTAGTGATTTGAATGCTATTAAAATGCACTAGAATTTCTTCTCGGCCGCAATTCAGATGTCTCTTGATGCATGGCGAAACTGATGAGCATAGAGTAGTTGACGATCGGTTGGACACTCTCTCATTGTGGTGACATCATTGACATAATTCTATGCATTCTATGCGATGTATTTCTATATCAAGTTGATATGAATTGCTATTTAACATTTAATAGCAGTACAAAAGTAAAGTACTATATCAAGCTGGTCTCTTACATAAACTGGATTGTATAGTGAGAATCATGAAGAGAGGCTTCTATCACTCATATGGCTGCATAAAGGTGTTGTTGAGGACTGCCTGAGCGAAATCGGGTATATGAGTGCTGTGACACCATGGCTTAAGCCCTTCTTCGCGTTCAATTGTTCCCGCAAAGCATCCAAGCCAATGTTGACGAGGGAATGCTCGAATAACATCTTGAAGTGTGTCGGCATGGATAAGCTCCGTAATATTCTTTAGGTATGGATGGTCGCTGACGTTGTCGTAAATTGTAGCCAATTGTATAACTTGGCCTAAGAAAGTAATGTTACCCGCAGTGCCAAGATCCTGGTGCCGGATAATTGTCTCAGCAACTGCTTCAGCCTGGTCCTTGGATGCGCCGAGTGCTAAGAGGAGACTAAGAGCTTTATAACCCCCGTAAAACTCAAACGACATGTGAGTGCTGGATAGATTGTCATCAGTTGTGCCAATGTCGTGTAAAAGAGAAGCTAAAGCAAGAGTTGAAAAGTTGAAAGTCTCTGACTCTTTTGGAAACTGTTGTAAGACAATAGCAGATGCTAAATCCGACTCCATTAGCTATAGTTACCTATATATAAGACCTCACACATGACAAAACACTAGAGGTCAAAGCTACAGATGGAATATTCAACTTACAAAAATAGAATACCCTCATAGAGTGATTAAAAGTGTGGATAGGTAGCATCTCCTTTGCATACTTTTGAACATCAATAGCAATGGGGTCCTCGGGGAATTTTATATCATCCACGAGAATGGGCCCAGGTACGTTTCTGAATGGTTTGCCACCCCATAACTGACTTGGGTCTAATGGTAAAGAAGACCAGCCATTTTGTGCTATATCTATAGTCGGCGGAATGCGAATCGTCGTCGACACTTCGGGTACGATGGCAATATTGGTGGCGAGTGGAGCCACGCTGGAGAAAGGCAAAGACGTGTAGGATGAGAGGGCCGACATGCTAACATAGACGATGGTTAGAAACGGGTTGAAGTAATGACTTTAATATATACTGACATGTATAGGTAGATGGAACAATAGCAACCTATAACTCCAGAGTCAAGGTATAGTCAATAATTGAGATTGTTGGTTGAGAAAGAGGGCAGTATTTGTTGCGAACTTTTTATATAATTGCAGAATTAGTTGAGACGCGATAGTTCATAGGAATACTGATGGGCTCTGGATTCAATAATGTGCTGAAAAGCCAGAGCTGCAGTGCCTTAAGTATCTAATTGCTGAAGGTATGAATGCTAGAATGACGGCTTGAATCGCTCTCGCTTTCCTAATTGGGTTGATTCAGTTGACAACAAGGATCGGTAATTTGGAACGTCTATCGTGAATAGCAGTCATACTTTAGTGCTTACGAAAAGCACTTAATCGGCCGAGGATATCGGAAGTTTACATACATGTAGTTTCAACAAATATTTGCTACCCTACGTCTCGTGTATTATAGTAGAGACTGCTGAATCTAATTATATAGGAATTGGTATTAGGACGGGCGATAAATAGTGAATTTAAGAACTGTAACCTACGACATTGATGTAGAAATAGATTTCAAAACTTTAATGGTAATTTAGTGAGAACAATAGTAGATCATGATGCACATTCCAATAAATTGCTTCTCTGCATATACTGAATAGCAATCCTAACCAGTGTCTAAACATTGGAAGATGACGATTTGGAATCCATCGTATCTGAAAGCTTAAAAATAATAATAATATGATATTGTTTGGTAAACCAACTATACTCCTCGGCCACGTATACTCATCTAGGAAGCGATTTAGGGGGTAGACATCCCATCTAGCTCGAGCGCATTCACTAAGCTACGAGCGATGTGACGGTATAAACTGATGTGAGTTCCGTGGGCTGACTTTTTTCACTTTCTTTACAAGGATATTCGGAAAGAAAACATATGCGAGGACGTCTATCCGTACTTCTTTCGACGCTCCACAGCAACGATGTGGCCATGTACAAGGGTAGGCAGCTATGCGGGTGTAGAAAAGGGTATATCATGTTGCAGAAGAGTTCAATCCTATTACATCAAAATTTAATTTATACCAGCAATATCAGCAATTCCCAATGAATAGATATATCCTAGTGCGTCGATATGATAAAGTGTCAATATAGCAGCTCTTTTCGTAAATAACCCATCAGATCGCTCGAGGCAGAAAGCCAAGCGTATCCCGCCTTTTCCTGCGCCTCTTCACAGTGATTATAAAACAATTACGCATATCTACATGTATTTAAGCAAGCAAATAGCAGTGCGAAGGGCTCATTATTACTATTGCATGGACATTTTTACCTAAATAGGTAAATTATTCCTAAAGTTTTATCTTTTTACAAGCTGGAGTTAAGGAAACACCGTCCATAGCTCCGGCAGTTGAGGCTTCTCTACGACTTACATACATGTATCTTCGAAGGCTGTTTTTGGTAATAAACGTGAATACGAATACGCTTCGCTATGCACAACCAGCAGTCAAATATGGAGAGTAAAATACGAGCGAAATATGGATGCGGTATTGCGACAAGCCGGTACATGTAGGTAGGGAATACTGCACTGCACTGCCTGTATCTCCTTACTCAGCCCATACTCGTATGCCGTCACGCTGAGTACAATGAGTCGGGCAATGTCTCAGCTTGTGAGGCAGCGATTGGCTGAGCGTTTTCGTCTGCCTGCTTGCGCTGCCGCTTGTGGAGAATAATAGAGCACATGTAATACAGTAACATGAAGTGATGGCATGAAATAAAGATGCTCAGTACAGTAGGTGAATATGCGATATTTTAGCGTCTCTCATGATTTCCCACCTCATTGAGACATGAATGCTCGGTTCATCTTCATCTCATCTCATCTCATCTCATCAATCTCAGCCAGTGATCCTACCGGTCTTATGTACCAGTGGACAGTGCCTGTTCCTGCTCGGCCCCTGCCTTAGCCGCCGCCTAGCTGCAGGGGGGCTTCCCCCAAGGTTTAGTGCCGTGTGACCACTAAAGCTCCCCCCGGAATGGTCCGCTTAGGCCTAGCCCCAGCAAGCTGCGCCGCTGACCGCCCAGCAAAATGACGTGCGGCCGCATACCAGCAAAGCTGAGCTGAATTATGCTCCAGGTTTATCTCTTGCTTATCTGTGTACGGAGTATTCCGCGCTCGTGACTCTTCTGTCGAGCTTCCATCATCTCTCGTCCTCCCCCCTTTCTCCCTCCTTAACTTCATCTTCTCTCAACATCTCCATCATCACGCCAGAAACCATCACAATGGCTGTTCTAAGCAAATTGGCCCTCGCAGCCTCTCTCGCCCTCTGCGGCGTCTCGGCAGCTGGAATCCCGCAGCAGCAGCACCCGCTCACAGCTCCCTCTTCGTCTTCGTCTTCGTCTTCGCACTCTTCGTCGCACGAGACAGCCAGCGATTACAGCTCCAAGCCGCTGATCGACACTGAGGCTCTGCAAGATTCCATCTCTGTCGATGCTCTCTTTAAGCGCGCCGAGAAGTTCTACAAGTTCGCCCAGAGCTCGGAGGAGGATTACGGCCATCCCACTCGAGTTATCGGCAGCGCCGGTCAGTCTACATGTATCAAACAAGGCCATCACCGCCATCGTGACTAACCATTTGCACATTCCAGGCCACGAGAGGACCCTCAACTACATCGTCAATACTCTGCTCGACCAAGGCGACTACTATAGCATCTCTACTCAGGAATTCCCCGTCACGCTGTCCAACGTCTTTGAGTCCCAGTTGGTTCTGGGCAACGATGTATCCAAGTCTGCGGTTCCCATGGGGCTGACGCCCGCGACCAAGGACAGGGAGCCTGTTCATGGCCATCTGGTGCTTGTCAAGAACAACGGTTGCGATGCTTCCGACTACCCAGAGAACGTCAAGGGTAACATTGCCTTCATCCGCCGTGGACAGTGCGCCTTTGGTGACAAGTCTATCGGCGCTGGAAAGGCTGGCGCCAAGGCTGCTGTCATCTACAACACTGATCCAGAGGAGCTCCATGGAACTCTCGGAGAGCCAACCAAGTATCACGTCGCCACCTTTGGTATCGACGGTGTCGAGGGCAAGAAGGTTGCCGAGGAGCTTGCTTCTGGAGAGTCCGTGAATGCCATTGCCTACATCGATGCCGAGGTCAAGCAGATCCAGACAGTCAACGTCTTGGCACAGACAGATGCCGGTGACCCGGACAACTGCGTCATGCTTGGCGGCCACAGCGATGGTGTTGCCGAAGGACCTGGCATCAACGACGATGGCTCTGGCAGCATGTCTGTTCTCGAAGTTGCCGTCCAGCTTACCAAGTTCAAGGTGAACAACTGTGTTCGCTTCGCTTGGTGGGCTGCTGAAGAGGAAGGCCTTTTGGGATCCGACTTTTACGCCGCGAGCCTGTCTGAGGAGGAGAACCAGAAGATTCGCCTCTTTATGGACTATGACATGAGTAAGTGTGCCCGTTTTAGAGCAAGTATGGAAATACGTTTACTGACCGTTTTGTATAGTGGCCAGCCCCAACTTTGCCTACCAGATTTACAATGCCACCAACGCAGAGAGTCCCGCTGGCTCTGAGGAGTTGAGAAACCTCTATGTCGACTGGTACAAGTCCAAGGGCCTCAACTACACATTCAGTATGTCTTCTGATCTCATCACTCTTTTATCTTCTCTGAAATACCGGCTGACCAATTTTTAGTCCCATTTGACGGCCGTAGCGACTACGATGGCTTCATCCGCGCCGGAATTCCTGCTGGTGGAATCGCTACTGGTGCCGAGGCTGTCAAGACAAAGGAGGAGGCTGAGATGTTTGGCGGACGTGCTGGGCAGTGGCTGGACCCATGCTACCACCAGCTGTGCGACGACCTCAACAACCTGAACCGCACTGCCTGGGAGGTCAACACCAAGGTAAGCTTCCACGCTGTTTGTGACTAAATGTGGATGTGCATTCGCTAACAATGAGATATAGCTAATTGCCCACTCTGTTGCCACATACGCCCTCTCCTTTGATGGATTCCCCAAGCGTGAGCTGGACACCGAGATGAGTGCATACGGCAAGACTATGAAGCATCACGGTCCCAAGCTTATCTTGTAATCTGTTGTGAATTTATTTGGCATGTACAAGTGGGCGAGTCGCCGAAGAGGATAGACATTGGCAAAGGGGCTTTTGGATACTGCATTTTGGGTGTTATATCAGACTAATGGGCATACGCATATCAGAGAATTAATTGAACACTGTCTCTATAACTACTTGTTGCATTCGCTAATATTACTGTGCCATGCCAACAAGTGATGCGCTGGGCCAACACTGTTGGCCATGTTCTCACAGCTACCCTACCATCTCTCTAGCCACAGATACACATGATGATGCCACAAACACAATGCTCCATAGACATCTGCAAGCCTTTGTGACCCAAAGGCTATAAGAGGCCACTTTTACAGCTTCCTAGTACTTATGCTAAAGTTCGTTCAATTCATTATGCGATGCGAAAATGGCTCCGGGTCTATGATTCCACCAAGATGTACGGAAGTTGTCTCACCTATAAGAGGGTCACAGCCAGAGGGCTGACGAACACCACCACGACCTGCATTATTTTCTAGAAAGATTTGCTTTGACCAACTACACTGAACACAGAGAACAACTTCGAATCTGCTGGAACTCTTGCTGTACGGATGCCTGACAAGTGGACCGGCTGGCCAAGAGTTGACAGCCGGCAAAACATACGCCCAATACCTGGTATTTGGTAGAGGCTGTCAGCCGCAAGAGAGTACCTCTTGTCCTATAATCTTGGTGTTTTCACTTGATGCCTGAAATTGGCTCAGGAGTACCCGCTTAGGAGCAAACGAAGCTCAGTTACACATTTATCTCGACGCTTTGCCTTCTCCCATGGTCATCACCCCAAATGTCCCCTTCTCTCCAGACATTTCCACGGACATCATTTTATTCTCCTGGATGTCATTCTACCTTACCAATCTGAAAACAAGACTCAAGGTCGAACTTCCACCACCACGTTATTGGGGCCGACATGAGCGACGAAACATGGATGGGTTGCACCGTCCAACAAAAGAGTGATGGAGGGTGCATTATCCTATCCCCCGACTCTACTCCGTTGCTGGAGACAGAAGATGCGCCAAGGATGATGAGCAAAAAGGATGATCAAGGCAACGCAGTCGATTCGATTCGGGACGACGAGTTTGCTAAATTCAAGCTCCTAGCAAGATGTACATTCCTTTCAGATGGCTCCGATAACGAGAACAATACCGAAGCAAATCAACCGAGTTCGAAGAACTTGTCGCGGCTTGAGCAGGAATTGAAAGGAACCACTGTCAATGGAAAAACATACGTCTCTACTGCCTACCTGGGCTTCTCTGCAGAGATGAAAGGCACCATATTTATGAGAAAAGAATTTTGGTCTACCCACAACTCGGACAACTATTCACAATTACCTTTGCCAAAATCTAAAAGAGGCAGAAGAAGCAATATCGATGAATTGGTTTCCGGGCCAGTCCATGAACATGCACTTCGTTTCAATCTGAAGGGCGTATCCTTGAAATGCGGACTTTCTTCTTCTTCTCCCACAGTCAAGCATCAAGATGTCATTCCGCATTATCTTACTTCAACTGAGGCCAATCTTGTGATGCTCAAGAGACTGGTTTCCGGTGAACCTTTGGAAACATTTCTTACTACGCCGGAGGACCGAAAAGCATATGATCTCTATGTTGAGCAATTGATTCAAGGGCTGAAGAGGGGAGCTGCGATCACCCCGTTCTGGTTCAAAACGCCTCCTGTATTGTCTGATGTTCCTCCCGGATTGAATCATCCTGGTAGATTTCCGGCCGACGCAAAATCTCGAGGGGACGACAATCACCACTTAGCCGAATTTACCTGTAATCCATACCTTGCAACGCAAAATGTCAGTCCCAAAGCGGCACCAGGCTTTGTATATGTTGCGGCCCTCGCCGATGCGTTTGAGTACCCTCCCGAGCTGATACGACTATTGAAAGAATTTGCACTCCAATACCCGAACGACTTCCTGCCACTTAGTCTCATGCTTCTGGCATGCCATCTTTGGTTTGACATTATAACCCATTCAGATCTGCGATTAGAGTGGTTCATGTCGGAAAGGAAGTATGGTCGTACTGGGTTCAACAAGGTCCCTAACGTACCCTTGGCGGCGTTTATTATCTATTTTGCTCATTGGCTTTCATGGACCGAGTCTATGGGTTTGTCTGAGCATCCACACCCATTTCGCTTTGTCTCCAAAGCCTGCGAATCGGACCAAGCCCACTCAGGCTTTGCCGTGAATGAGGATCACATTCCCCAGGACAGAGTTATTGCGTTAATGCGCAAGGTAACCTCTCGGATCCCAAACGTTAGCATTTACGAGCGAATCAACCTCCACCCTTCCAGCGTACCAGGGACCAAAATGCCGCCCATGCATGACTCTTCTTTTTTCGAGTACCCGCATCGAATTCCTCTCGCCCTTACGGGATTGCCACATCTGGGATATCTGGGTTTGCCCAACTACACCCGGCTGAAGCTGGACAGTTAGGACCGTCCTCTGAAGAAGCTGGCCAAGCATCCAGAGAAGATACTTCGATCTCATTACCTTCCTTACTTTGTCAACTCGTCTCATTTTGGCAATCCTGGTACACGTTTACAGACTCCTAGCGATCTTTCCAAGGGGGTATTGACAACCTTTTCGCAAATCTCTCCCTTTTGGAAGCCGAATATCTCGACAAGTGACTTGGAGCTATCGTGTAATCCCTCAGCTTCTCCAGTTCACTCCTCTCAATGGACTGACACAGGATCACAAGTGACTCAACCTCCACGAGAATCTCTTTTTTACGCGCCCTTACTGGAGTCTTGGTCCAAGGTCCCTCGACAAGCCCATTGGGCGTGGAAACACGGTCTCCAACTACTCAAAGACCTTTCAGAAGAAGAACGGCAAGATGGGACATTCAAGAAACTCATCTCTGCCGCTCAAACCCAACACAACCAGGACATCAGTCTACTCAACGAGTGTCTCTCTTCTCTCTACACCCTCGAAGACCTGTCCGACCACGATTTGTATATCGCTGTCCCCACGGCCTTTGGAAGGTTTATCGGACTGCCACCTCCCCAAGACGGGGTGGTAGATGCGTGGACCGAACACTTCTTAACAATCCATGAGCCCTCTCCACAGGTCAAGTGCATATCCATGATCCTTGGCCATATACGAAGCGCAAAGGCCAACCCTTCGTCCATCCCGTATCTGCGACCTTTGATCCAACAAACAGCCCAGCAATTGATGGGCATGTCAGATTCACCCGAGGCACGAGACTGGCTTGGCAGCCAATGGGATTTCTTGTTTCCGCAATTCACTTCGACACATAACACTGCCAGTGGCTGCCTCTAGTTACATCTTGTGTTGTCACTTCTCGATTCCTTTGAACTGCCGGCCACATGTTTCCCCCTATGACCTGCCTTCTTTTTCTCTTCTTTGCTGCCCTTGGCGATTATTACGCTCATATTTTCCGAGCAACACAATCACCATAGCTACAGCTACCTGTACTATGTACGATCAGGCATCAATGTTTTTTTCTTCCCGACTTCGAGAGGTCTTCTGCTCATGCATCTCATTGCCTTGTTCAGATTCATTCCTACTATCCTGTTGTCTTCGAGTCTTGTTTCGTCATGTCTTTCATCTGGTAGCTTAGATTATTAATTTATTTGTTTGTTTTTTATCTGGAATCTTCACTGTGCTTTGTAGGCCCTAGTCACTCATCTATACATAGTTAAGTGCACAAATCACTTATTCTCCAATGATTCACAGCACCACACCAAACATCAAGATCACGACATTCCACAACGTGTCATTGTCCACCGACATTGTAATTTAGGAGCTACCCGTATGTACATGAACGAAAAAAGCCCCTCTTCATCAGGGCTACCTATTCTAATCACGAGATGAAAAATAACAAATGGCAATCGAATCTCCATTTGTCCCCTCGTTTCCCCATAGACGCCGTTCGCTTTATTTCCAATAATGTATGGCTGAATAAAAAAGAGTAGTAAATGGACAAACTAAAGAGGCCATAGCTCACAAGAGATAATCTGTGTGCCTCGAGTAATAATAAAAAAAGGAGATAAAAAGGGCGTCCTTGTTGCCTTTCCCTGAAAAGATGATCCTCTATTGCGCGCGCGACATTATTCCCGGTGATTTGCTATGTGCATGTAAAACAGTCTTCAAGATTCACTGTATCTTCTCCCTGGTCGTGGTTGGCTGATACAAGCCAAAACACGTCTTCCAGGATAGTCATTTGAGCTTCTTCCGCCGAATGCGGTGCTTGAGCGGGTTCTTGAAGCTCATAATCTTCTTCTTTGTGCGCAACGGTTCGGCAGGCGTTGTACTTGTAGGGGTAGGTTCAACAGCCGGCGGTTCGAGGTCCACGGCCGTGGTATTAGGAGTTGTGTTCAAGCCAGCGGTGCCCGGTGGAAGGGCGACGACGGGCTTGGAGAGGATGACACGTAGCATCTTGCTGGTGCCCTGCTGGCCGGGATCGAGCTGCATGAGCTCGACCAGGTCATGGCTGACTCGCTGGGCAAAGTCAAATGTGTAAAATTCATTGTCACGGAGCTCGAGGGTCAAGACTGGGAGGGGAATCATGGACAAGACGGGAATATCGGCAAGGTTGTAGCCAGAAAATATGGACCATAGTCGTGGCTGAGGAACGGCTTCGGTCTCAGCAGCCGTCTGCTGGCCGGAGGCTGCCGACGTTGATCCCTCGGATATGGACGAGGCTGAAGATGTGCGGTCCGCGGGTAGCCGCGGCGCATTCTGGGCGATGGGGGCGTAATTTGGAATCGCGCGTCGGGCCATGGACCGTGCGCCAAAGGTGTCTCGCAGGCGGCGCATGCGTAGCGCAATGTCGCTGTTGGAGGAGAGCAGCCGGGTCATTCGTCGCTCGAGGCCAAGCCTGCTGTTCTGGGCATCCTGTTCGCCGGGACTGGGCAATTGGAATATCCCGTGTTAGCCTGGGTCAAGACAAGACAAGACAAGCACTGGCCGGGGGTGGATTTGAGAGGTTGCTTACCACTTTAGGATAGTCATCATCATGTTCATAGTCAGATTGTGCCACCGTATCCTTGTGGACAGGCTGGTTAGTCTCTGAGAGTGTTCTTTGCACGCGACAATGCGTGCGGCCAGGCCTTGGCACAGCTCGATGGGCTCGATGGCCTCTTGCAAGTCGGTGATTGCGAGGACGGTGTCTGTCAGAGTCGCGATCAGGTCGTCGGTGCTGATCCATGTCGCCCGATCGGGATATGGCAGCTGGCCGGCCTCGAGCAGCGAAAAATTCTTGTATAGGATGTGGACCGAGGAGCGACACTGCTTGACTTCTTGGAGCGCCTTGTTGAGAATCGCCGTGTCTCGGCCGGGACTGGTGTTCATCTCATAGAGCGAGTCGATGGTCTTGCCGCTAATGGCCAGCAGGCCAATAATGGCCGTTGTGACGCAGAGCTGCTCGAGGATCGGGACGGAGGTGGCCATGGTTGATGCCCAGACGGTGATGTCTCGGTCCAATTCGTGACGCTGCAGGGAGAGAGACAGAGAGGATCTAGAGAATGTTCGACGGCGCAGAGGGCAGTCGTCAGTCTGTGGCGCGGGTGGCTCGAGATGATGGCGTCAATCTCGATATGCGACAAGTTTCCAAGGTGCCAAGCCGCGGAGTGCAGGGTCCAGTCCGTTCGCTTGGCTTGGCTTGGAGATTTAGATTTCGGTTCGCGATGAGGATGCGATTCGAAAGAATGGGGCGCTGTCCTCAACACGATGGCAGCCTCAAGCCATGGTCATGCCCGTCGTTGCGAATGACTCTTGTTGTCCTGAGGAGGAGGAGCGAGGTATGCGCAGTTGTTGAGATTTTGGTTGAATTTTTCTGCTGCTGATCGGTTTCGGATTCGGATTTGGGAGGGCAGAGCTTCGAATCGCGAGTCGTGGCAAAAAGCGACGGTTACGAGGGCAGCAGCGGCGGCCGGAGGGCAGAAATAGAGAGCGCTTGACTTGAGTCAGAACGGACGAAATGCTTGCTGGTTCGATGGTCAGGGACTCTGGGGGAGAGAGAGATGAGAGAAGAGAATGATGGACGATGGAGGAGAGAAAGAAGAAGAGAGAGAGACAACCGACTCCGGCCGGGACACAGACGCAGACACACGCGGCGAGACAGCGAGAGACAGTTTCTGAACCATTTGGGCCATCTCGGATGCCCTTGTTCCCCGCCTTGCAAAACCTCCTGTCGAGTGTTGGTTCACGGAAAATCGGCATCCAAGCATCTGGCATCTGCGTGAGCGACGGTCGCCTTGCGGGCCCTTCCGGCCGTATCATCCGAGTAGGCCCAGCGAAGCGCCAATGGCAGCGCAGTGGCCGAACGGGGGGCTGCGGCTTTGCTTTTTGGGGGGTGTCAAGGTGTGTGCCGCCATCAAATCGTCGAATTTCCAGGCGCTTTCAACCCCCATAGCTATGAGCCTATGAGGCATGTTCCCCCCCAAAAGAGCCCCCCAAAAAGGCGCTCGGCGAGAATGTTGCCGATGAAGCGCGTCCAAGTCCCATGCACCGGGATGGGATGCATTTTTTGATGTGACGGCACCGTGCGAGACATGCACTGTCTGCTATTTGATTTGATTTGATCAACAGGTTCGATGGATTTTCTCTGCTCTCGACAGAACCGGTGAGCTGCATCATTAGCCTGCCCATTGTATTGTATTTGCCGTGATTCCGACTCGTCGGATTGATGATGTCGATGGACGCATCATCTCGCTACTCTGAATCTCTGCCAGTATTATGGTTCCCGTCCCCATTCCCGGCACCTTGGATTGCAATAATTCACCGAGGCCGGCACTGCTGCGACGACAGCTTCCATTCACCAATAATGGTGGTAAATATCACCGTCAATCACATCAAGTGTCATGTACAGAGTATTACTGATGCAATCCATCGCAACACGAGGCGTGCGCACTCGCACTGTATTCTTTGAAACGCCCAGCACCTGCAACAATCCAGCTTCTAGGGGCTGGTCCCGGCTGGTAGGTGCCGAGCGAGCTCCGCTGTGGGCGCCCAGGATGCCGCTAGCGGGCCACAGCAGCACACTCGACTGGCTCAGCCTGCAGCGCTCACAGCTATTCAATTGGGCTTTTGGCTGGTGGATGGAGGCTTATGTGCTTTTTGGTCCTTGGTGTAAGAAATTGATCCAATGCGTCAACGTCAGCCGCCAACGAAAAAAACTCAGTTCTTGCGCATGGGGGGTCCCAAACGAGCTTGAGGCGCCTTCTAGCCTCTCTCTGCATTGGCTCTAGCGCCAGTGCTGGGAATATCGGCGACGCGCTTGCTAAAACCCGCCGCAGAAATAGTTCAAGGTGATACAGTCATCATGGGGGTTGGTCAAGTAACTCGTGCTAACAGGATACGTGGAAGCTCATGGTACAGGTACTAATTCCAGCAGAGCCTCCAAGCTTCAAAGTGACTGGACCTGATCTATCTTGTGATCGACTTGATTCTTGTAGTAAAAACATGCAGCATAAAGAACAGTTATCAAGGTAATGATGCTATATCTAATAGATGTCGATGCGAGGATACAACGAGTGCTACTCTATTGATTCTATACGAGCAAAAGGAGACTTGCAACTCAACGTCACCAGCTCTCCAGTAGCTCCCCCAAACTCCGCAAGTAGGCACTACATGCAGCCACTAGAAACAGACACCGCAATTGCACCATCCCGCCTAACACGCCCTAGGTACTCCTACCTCGACCTCCATGGAAGCTGTACCCAAGTAACTGCCGGTGCAATGCAATGTCCGCTGGCTTCCCAACACCACGGACTTGATCCATCCAATATCAGAAACATCACAACAATGCCCAAGACACCCGGACCTCTACGTCCCTGCATATCGGCACAGAACTTCCCCAAGCCTTTCCCATTTCTATTCTAGCCTACCTGCCGTCTCCGTCATCCCATCACAAATCACAAACCACAGTCCATCCCATTGTCCGTCTCGTTATCAGCACAAAGGCCTGAACCACCACGGCTCGCCATCACTTCGTCCACTCGGCCGAATCGCAACCGCAAGTCTCATCCAAATCCATGATTGCTTGCGTTCGAGGGATCATGCGCGTACCTCGAGATGTACTGCTCCCTCGCTTCCAGTAGCTGCATGAAGTGCCTGTTGAATAGCACCAGCAGCTCCCGTTCCATCTCGTCCATTCCCATCGCCATCTTTCGGTCCTCCAAGCGGTCCATCATGTGATACATCAGCCTCTGGAAATCCGAATCTATCACACCGCGGGACGGCAGGCCGTGCCGTCCGTGGTCCACAGCGAATATCCACCAGCGGCGCGCCTCGCAGCGGACGCACAAGGACGGCAGCTCCTTGCCTGGGCGTTCTGATGCTGTTGGGGGGACTTCATTCAAGTCGTCGTTATCCTTGGGAATGGCGACCCAGCGTGCTTGAGCTTTGCACCCCTGACACTCCGTTCTTTTTTGACACAGAGGGCATGTAGGCTTGTAGTTGCACCACCACTCCGCCAAACATGGGCGGCAAAAGATGTGTCCGCAACCCATCACCACGCCTTCCTTGTCTTGGAGCAGCTCCTTGCTTGGCTCGACCCCTCGCACAGGCAGTTCTTCCAAGCAGATTAAACACTGTACTTGAATCCGACCAAGGCCAGCTTCATGTCCTCCATTATTGATATACTCACGCACGGTTGGCCAGTAAGTGGTTTCATCAACCTTGACCACGGCTGGAGATGGCTCTTGCGATGCCGCTGTCGTTGGCGATGTCGTTCGGCTTGTTACGCTGCTCCTTGAACTAACGGTGGGCGATATTGAGGCATCACTGCTGCTGCTGCTGCTGCTTACAATAAAATGTCTTGCTGATGGGCGTGGCGAAGCGCTCTGTTGAGAGACAGATCTTGTTCGACGAGCCGCAGAAGCCGCAGGTATTCTTACTCTGCGTAGCCTGCTTGGCCCTGGTTGATCGGCTGGCATAATGTCGTGCTCTATTTCTCTGATAATCTACCTCTTCATCACTAACGCCAATTTATCAGACTTACCCTCCCATATATGTACGTACTGGCTGCCTTTGATGAAATATGATTCAAAGAGAAACTTCTCTCTTTAGTCTGCTTGGTTCTGCTCTGCTCTGCTCTGCTTTGCTTTATGTGGTTTTATTGAAAGGGAGCGTCGATGTTGAAGAATGATGGACAAAAAGACAACAAGGCCTTTGTCTATTGCTTTGGCACTCCCAACAAGCAGCATTGAGCTTTCTCTCATTTGTTCACTACTTCTCCCCTCCGCTTTGAGTACTCCGAAGAGCTAACAAATTCTTTTGATCAACAGAAATCCGTCGCCGTCTTCTCAAAGAGGCGTCAGCCTTACGAATTTAAAGTTTTGTCCCAGGCCAAGAGATTACATGTGGCTAGCAGCCCGTCCCTGCAGTTTGCCAAGAACGCACCGATCCTAGTCGGCGCCAAGTCTTTGTTATACAGATGGGCCAATAATGCTCCTCGGCCGCAGGCGATCCCAGAGAGCCAAGTCTCCGGCTTTGGTGCTTGCCAGTAGCCTGTAAGAAATGACATTTCACTCGGTGCGGTGGAGCAAGATCCTGTCGGCAGCCTCGGGGGTGTACATATCGCCCACGGCTGAACAGATACGAGATGCTCTGATGCGCTAAAAGAAGATGGATTTATGCAGGTACAACTCTGCAGAGCTTTGTCCTCGTGGCTAGAATTTGGGTACCGTATTAGCTGGATTGTTGGACAGTACAAATTGTTCAATGGAGAGTCAAATCTAAGCAATTCATGAACAATAATTGCGGTATTGGTCGTTTCTGCATGGGCAACGACCGTCTCAAAACTAGGTAGTTATACTGTCATCAGCTGTGTCACTTTTGCCAAGCCTCGGTATACGAGGAGTACTCGCATCCGAATATGCTGATTAGGCGACCGTATTTACCGTCCAAGCGATGTCACGACAAGAACGCTGGAGAGGCTCATTGACCCTTTGAAGCATTTGACAAAGCACGACATAGGGGCATGATGTTTCTCTCGTAACTTGGCGATATATCTTTTGCTTCTTCGCATATCACTGCTGGTCTTTCGTTCAACTCTGGCTTTACTCAACTGAATGTCTGTCTTCCATTCTCGTAATTAAAAGTTTAGTCTCTACCTTGGCCCAAGACTTTGATACCGGACTCTCTCACACCAGTCTCCTGACTATAGTGCGTTTCAACAGTCTACTTGTGCAATTAAATAGAAATCATTACAAAATCCTGTCATGAAGTCACCACATCATCTCTTTGATGCTCATGAAAACCCGTCTTATAGCTTTCCAGGCCAGCACGCATGCGCATTCTCTTTCCTCCATACAGGATCATGGGCAAGGATAAGTTCCACCTCGTTCCCCTCCGCACGATGATTCTTTAAAAACGTTTTTAGTCTTTCCAAAGATCTGCGTGCCTCTTCAGTATCTGTGTGGATGCTCCTCAGCCCACCGTGACCATCGTCGTACAGTCCAATCTCCTTTTCGCCCGTCACCAACCGTCTGTCGTGGCAGCAGTCTGCAGCGAGATAGACATATCTTCGCTCCTCAAGTCGAGCAAGCAGATTCACATGGCCGTAAATGTGGCCTGGCGTATCAACCACGTAGAGACTTCCGTCACCGAAGAAATCGAGGGTGTTGGGGAGATCGCCAAACGGCTTCCAAGCCCATGAAGCAGCTCCTGAGGGAGGCTTAGCTTGAGTATTTGACGGGAGTGGCGTATGTTTTGGCGCAAAGGGCTCGTTTCCGTACACTCCCGTGCGTACGACGGGAGGGAACTCGACGGTGCGGAGAGCCGGTAATTCGTCCTTGTTGAAGAAAATCGATGGATATGCCGGGCCAGCGCCGTTCTGAAAGAGATCCAGCGTTCCGGATCCCACAGCAAATGTTGCCGTGGGGAAGTCCGAGGGCGTGCCGGTGTGGTCCCAGTGAGCGTGGCTGATGATGATGTAGTCAATGTCCTTGGTAGGATCGAGGAGCACGCCGTTGCTTGTTGCGCCCCCGGGAGCATCAGCGACTCCGTTGCGCAGGCTCTTGGCGCAATCAGTCTCTGTGATGAGCGGCCTCCAGATGTCGAGCTCTGCTTGTTGAGCGGGCGTGTAGTTTAGGTCTCGCTTGACGCCGAGGTCGAAGACGAGGTTGGTGATGCCGCCGTCTGGAGATGCGTGGCGGATGAGGAATGAGAGAGATGGGACGGTATTCTTCTTTACTGGGTCTGCGTCGTTGACAAACATGTGTTCTGGGAGGGAGAGGTGGCCGGCATCCAGAGCTGAGAGGGTGACGAAGCCGGGAGGAGGAGGGCTGGATGATGCCGTCGCCATGATTGGTGAATGTACGAAGTAAGCTTATATTTAGTGCCAATTGAACGATTCAATATTACAAGACATGTAAGAAAGGAGGTGGAAAATAGTTGGCAGCTCGAATCTTTATTATATCGACCCTCCGGAACGCTTCGGTTCGTCTTTTACCCTTCCCCTCACGCTCCCCCGCTTTGGTGCCTCGCGACATGCGTCTTGGCTCGAGAGTATGATGCCATCTTTAAAAGACAGCCCGATGCCTGCATGGCGCGCTTGACGGGATCGGGAAACATTAGATGATAAGGGATTTTGGGCTTTGCGTGAAATTTGTATGCTTGGGGGGATGAGTAATCGCTAATTGTGGTGGTGTTGCTGCTGCGCCTTATGAGTGACTTGACGTCTGCAGAGGACTACTGAGGCACCTAAGTAAGTAATAACGTGTGGTGGTTATTTCGATGCTGCTTTTTTGGTTGGTGTTTATGGAATTGGATAATGTTTATTTGCGTGCGATGTATTTCGACTTGATGCTGTCGTTGGTGAAGACGTGCAGAGCACATGGAGCCGTGTTGTTGTGCATGTATCACGTACATATTCATGCATTTGACTCTCTGCGACTGATGGCGAAGAGACTACACGGCTTCTCTAATGTGACGCCTAAATCTCGAAATGCCATTTAGTATTTCAGCAATTAAGATCAATCATCATTGCAGTGCTACTTTTTGACCAGATATGGAGATATTTTTGGTAGGTGCTCGTCTATCCCAACAGCAAAGCCCTGAATAGCATCGCCATTCTATCAGAACATAGGCAACATAAACTACCGATTGATGTCTGGGGAATTGCTCGCTGCAGCCACGCAATATTCTGCTAAAGGGGAAGAAAAGCTTAAAGAAGTCCCAGATGAGGACCTAATGGCAATGGAAATGCACGCCAGATGCAGCTTGTATACGATACTGGGCATATAAAAAAGAGAACAATGAACCATGCATCATCATGACCACCACCACCAAGTTTCTCTCTTTTTTGTTTCTCTCTTCTTTCAGCTTGCCTTTTTCTTTCTCTCTTTTCATCATTTGTTCTTTGTCTACTCACGCTTTCTCTTCACCGCCAAAAAAAAAAAAAGAAAAAAATCACCAACATCACCAGATATTCATACTACAAAAACTGCAAAAATATTCCCAGCGCCCCCCAAGTACCCGGCTCCCACCGCGTAAGCAGCGGGAATACCCCGACAAAGGTGTCCGATCTCCTATCGTGGCTGCGTTCAAGCATCGCTGGAGGCGGCAACTCTTGCAGAACTCTGCAACAGCCGGGGTTCGTACGAGGTGCCAGTGGACAAGAGCCAAGTTACGAGCCCCGAGACCGTTGAGAGAAACTACGCTGCTGAAGGGCAATTTAAACGGGAAGGGAGTTCCGGGGGTGATAAGGCTATGCCGCGAATGGCATAGCGGGGGTATTATTTTTCCGGGAGGTACGTGTGCGGATGTACCTTTGCTCTGGGCGGCGGATGTACTTTTATGCGAAAGGGACGGAAATGGAATGGGATGGATCAGAATAGAAAGAGGGGTAAGATGGATGAGGAGCGAAAATGAATGAGAATACACAGAAAATGAGCGACAAGACGCGAATGAATGAAGAGATGAAAGAAGGATGAAAGAGAGGAAGAAAGAAGAAGAAGGAGGGAGGGAGGAGAGGAGAATTAAAATGGGCAGCGACGGTGGCGCCCTTGCTAGGCTGTTAGGGCAACACGAGCCCCCTGTGGAGCAAACTTGGTAAAACCTTGCAGGGGCTGGAATGCGGCATGGCGACGGTTACAATGGAGATCCCTGTATGTTGGCACACAAGACTAGATGATTTACAGTTTAGTCATGGTGCGTCATGTATTTAGATCCAGATGGTTGAAGGGTTACTTGCACGCTGAAGGTTGATGGTGTGTTTGGTGAATTGTCGTGGAAAGGACTTACACGTGCTACAGACAACGGGCTGCTACTTGTACTCTACAATGAGATATTTAATTTGCAGTGTCTGATGAACTTGCACTTGCATCGCGATCAAATACCTGTCAATAATTGTGTGTTCTGGTGAGGTATACGCCCCAAGGCAGAAGCATGTAAGCGATTCCTCAGGCCGCACCTCTCCAAGCCTTGAGCGAGATTAAAAATGCTGTGAAGGAACAAGTGAGTAGGACGCATCTTCTACTGCCTCAATTACGTCACTTTAATGACTGCATGTACCCAGACACTGCAATATGTCCTCTGCTACTTGCATGTAATAGATATTGCAAATCGCGATCAGCACTCAAACTAAGAGCCCGGCATTATAAATACATACACAGATCTACATCCTTTATACTCTCTCAGGTCATGGTCTTTTGTCCATCCAACTTTTAAGATATTCAAGCCTACAGATTCAGATGAGCTCACAGTTGCGCCGTGATAAAATGCCCGTTAATTGCCATGTCCGTTGTGAGATATTCGCCTCAAGAGTGGGAGAGTGGAGGAGTGTACGTGATTCCACGGGCGTGGCCTCTTCAAGCCTTTGGAGGGGTTAAAAATGCTGTGAAATATTAGCAGCCCTACAATGACCCAGTGATTGGCTGGCAGCCTTATTTGGCAGGATACCAGGCGCGAATCATACTGCGCTGTAAGTTGGTGCTGCAACACCTCCAAGCCTGGAGTGAGGTTAAAAATGCTGTGAAGAAAGGTTGACCGAATATTTCTGGGCTAGGCTGGTTTCAGAGCAGCTAGGAGTGTCCCTCCTCTTCTTTCTATGCTGTTGCGAAGGCCTCTGCAAGAAGTTGTCTATGCCAAAGAGAATATTGATAGCTATTCTCTCAACAACAGGAAAGCGACGGATCATCACAGGTACTTGAGAGGGTGCGAGGAAGGGCAGAACGTTAAAAAATAATGGATTTGTATAAATCCATGATTTTTGGCGAACATGGGACTCTAGCTACCTCTACCTTAGGTACATGTACATACAGTCTAGGTCACACGCAAACACGGCACATGTCAAGTACACGACCTTCGCTGCTTCAATTATTCGTCTTTTTGATGACCGAGTACCGCAACATGCCCTATTCTACTTGTACGTAACGAATAATATACTATATCGAAAGAGTTTTGAGTCTTTTGGGTCTCGTCTCTCGAGCTGCGTGCCAGCACTCTCATTAGGAGACATTGTGATTATGCAGTTACATATCATTTATACACTCCCAGGTCATTTCTTTATTCATCAAAAGTGCACATCATCCTAATATACTATTACTTGATTGACAATCTGATTGCGCATCATAAACGTCTCTCCTTATCTCATCATGTATCCAGAGCCTATTGAGATCAGGGAACGAATATGACAACTGAGAATACTCCAGGATACAGGCTGCTCGCCGGCATTGCTTTTCATTCTAGAGGCACGAAGAGGAAGAATAGACACCCAATCACAGTTCACCCCTATGGCTGTACGTCTTATCTTACGCAACTGCCGTGCTTCACGATCTTCAAAACACGGCATATACGGATGTAAGATACTTTTGTTCTATTTGCCAACTAATTTTACGATGATTGAAGCGAAACTCATAAGCTTAGGGCTAGATGAGAACATAAATGGAGGTTGCGGTATATATAGCCTAAAGCAAATGCATGTGCTAGAATAGTTTATTGATGAGAAAATTGCAGTGAAACGGGCATCTCCTCTATTTCGAAGAATAACACGAGGATCCTTGAAGGACATCACATGCCTCATAATTCAGGATATCGGAAATTGCATAGGGCATTGCTGGGCTCCTTCATACACGGCCCAACAGCCGAATGTTTGATGTTAAACTTCAAAGACGTATCAACGTTTGGACTAACAGCAACAGCTGCCTGCGCTTCAAACACTAAAGCTTGATACAGCTTGATGTCGCTTTAAAATCTCACAGAATCCCTCGAAATCTGCCTATGCCCTGTATTGCAGTGGCCAGTCTCATACAAATACGCGCAATGATGCAAGCCCATACTGAATTTTCCACCAAATCCTGCGCCCAAGCCACAATTGATGCGGCCAATACGTGTACACGCGATACTGTACCCGAGGCGGGCCAACGACTTAGTAGCTAACGTTGAATGAAGAGCCTGTTGGCCGGGAATTTGAGAGCTGAGCACCCCTTTTAGGCAAGTCAATGTACTCGTACTCTCGCTACCAAGAGGACCCTTAATATCTAAGCTGTTTTCGATCTAGAATGGACTGCACTGCCAGCGATTCGCAAGCGTTGCGGCCCACCGGGGCGTTTTGCATGATATTGCGCGTCGTCCGTATAAACGATACGAGATGCATAGACTTCGGCTTACAACTTTTTGAATAAAAGATTTCTGATCTCATTATTATGCCCGTTAATATTGCTGCATCGACAGGATCAAGAGCGTCAAGCTTCTGACCACGATGGTGGATGCATTAGCCCCAGCATAAAAGATCCTGTCAGCCACACTTGGCCTAGGCCGGCTTCGCGTGTCTCTGATTCTTCGAAGGATCAATCATCCCATTTGCGAGGCTGAGCTGGCGTTTTGCCGCGTGTTCCTAGTTGATTCTTACCAATGGCGGAGTTAGGGCGGCCCGCACGAGCTGTTAGTTCGGTTTGGCCCTTAGGACAAGCGTAGGCGGACTATCACGGTTGTGCGTTGGTTGAATGACTAAGAATAGAAGGATATAGGATTTATTGTTAATGATTATACTTTTTAAGGATTCATGGCTACGATTTCCTGTTGTCAAAGAGTCAGTCGGGATTGTTGTGAGGCATTCTCAAGACGAGGATATATATCAAGTATATGAAGCCTATTCCAACCTTTCATTAGGAACACGACAAATAGTTTGTTCTACTACTCTAAAGTTCTTTGCAGCTTGTCACACCGCATATACTCCTTATCTCGCAAAGTCTAATGGCAACTCCAACGACTCATTTGGCTCCTACAAGCGCGACAAGCACCGCTGAGCCGACTTGTACAACTGCTGTTCCCGGCAAATATGGCGAAGTGCCCATCATCGCATGTAACTCCAATTACAATGCAATCCCAGCGTTCATCCCAGCCGTGGTGGTAACCATCCTCTTTGGTGTGCTCACCTTAATTCACATCATCGAGGCGTTTATTTTCAAAAAAGTCAGTAACGCCGTATTCCATATTCAGTCCTCCTCGCGAACATGATCTCACGTACATCATAGGGCTATGCTTGGGTCTTGATCATGGCTGCTGCTTGGGAGACGATAGCATTTGCCTTCCATACCGTCGGAGCACACAACCAACAGAACGTTACCTTTGCCACAATTTGGCAAATCCTCTTTCTGCTATCTCCCCTTTGGGTCAATGCTTTTGTCTACATGACCTTTGCCCGCATGGTTCATGTATACATTCCTGACAGAAAAGTCTGGATTATCAAGGCCTCCCAGGTATCAAAGCTGTTTGTCTTGGCAGATATCCTCTCTTTCATTGTGCAAGCCTCTGGTGGTGTCCTCGTCTCCCCTGGCGTATCTGCCTCGACGCAGGAAATAGGAATGCACATTTACGAGGGTGGTATCGGGCTGCAAGAGCTTTTTATCCTCTGCTTTATCGGTCTCATGATTACTTTCCACCGCCGCATCAATAAACTCAACAAGGAGCGACCTCTGCAGCCGGAGGAAGTCAACCTGAACTCGGCCAATGGAGAAGACCGTCGCGAAACCGAGAGGCCAAGGGGTGCCCTGGCGCTGTTATATGCTCTTTACGCTGTGCTGGCGTTTATTACTGTGCGTGCCTTGCCCGTCCAACTCAGTCAGGTCCCCACTAACGGAACATCCCCTTGTAGATGCGCATTATTTTCCGACTCGTCGAGTTCCTCGGCGGCCGCGATCCCGACACCAACCCCATCCCTTACCACGAATACTACTTTTATTCCCTCGACGCCTTCCCGATGTTGGCGGCCCTGCTCATCCTGGCCATAGTCCATCCCGGACGGTTCATCACAGGACCCAATAGCAGCCTTCGAGATGCGAAGAAAGAAGAGAAGAAGGTAAAGAAAGCAGAAAAGAAAGCCGTCAAGGAGCAGAAAAAGGCGGACAAGGAGGCCAAGAGGTTGGGAGCTTATGGACAAGTATGAGAAGAGGCTTGTCCACGATTGCAGATTGGAGTTTTTGTCATGTTCTAATGAAAGGGATGTTATAGGTATTTGCCAGCGTTCCAGAGGCTATTCCATTTGTCATTGATTTTGGTGTTCTTTGCTGTTTTGTTGCGAATTAAAGGGATGTTTATCACGGGGGTCATCGGATAGGGAGAGACGGCGAAAGGCTTTCTCCATAATGGATAGGCGAGAGACTGTTTATACCCTATATACTTATTACCTGCATAGATTAATCAAGAGTAATCTCAACTGAAGGTGTGTTTTTTCTGTGTAGCAAACGAGATTTATCCGTCTACGGCTCTTGCGTGCCCAAAAGGGAAGATGCTGGCGGAGTGGGGCCGAAGCCGGTCCGCCTTGCCCACCTTCATCCGCTTTAGTCCGGAGCAGACAGTGAAAACTTTCCAGACATTTTGTCCGTGGCCTCGGCATTAGGCAGCGCTTTCATGTGCATTACTGAAGAGGTTCTCATGCATGCTTTCATGTGAGTCTTGTCGCTAATGCCCATAGATAGGGCTTAGATATTGGAGATGTACTTTCCATATATGCTCTCTAGTTGTGCATTTGAGTACTTGACCTTGCTCCTTCATAGCCAAGATTTGCCGTCCCAAGCTTTCAAAATCTTGCTTTATTTAAAGTTCCACTTGTCGCTGAGGCGAGACATGTCACAAGCTGGTCCAGCTGTGCTCCGTAAAGAAAGAGATGCATCTCGGCAAAGGTGCCGAAACTTGTCTAAATAAGATAGAAATTTCCCCAAATAGTCAATGATCGGGCTTCTATTAGCCGTGAAAGCCATGATACCCGCTATAGCCTTGATTACCGACACTTGCTTCTCCGCGGCGCTAAGCTCAGCCATTTCTAAGCACATGCTTACATGTACATACCTCTTCAGCGTTATCCCATACAAAGGTAAAGGTCTATATAGAATAAAATTCTCCGAAAAGTGGTTTCCATTTGCCAAGACTTCTATGATGGTTTGCTATAGGTGAAATATCTCATAACTGGAGTCATCACGATGGCGGCCCAAGACGAAATCGAGAGTGCCACTCCCTCTATGAGTCCGGCAACCAGCGACGCGGACACAATTACACCGAGTCCCCCTAGCCCTAGCCCGTTGGCTTTCAAAGACGCAAATGATCCGGATAATCCCAAGAATTGGTCGTTGTTGAGGAGGCTGTTTATCACCTTCATATGGATAGCGGGAAACTTGGTAGCCTCAGTGTCTTCCAGCATCTTCAGCAGCGGTGCTCAAGCAATCAGCGAGGAGTTTGGTGTGGGACCAGAGGTTGTGACTCTCGGAGTCAGCTTGTTTGTTGTTGTAAGTCGTGTCAAATATATTGTATCTCGTCTACAAGCTGTGTTTGGGCTGACGTGTGCTCTCTTCCGTCATAGGGCTATTCCGTTGGACCGCCTTTCTGGAGCCCCATATCTGAACAATTTGGGAGAAGGTACCCGATGCTCGCGGGCATGGCCCTCTTCACAATATTTTGCATCCCGGTTGCCGTTGGAAAGAACCTGCAAACGATCCTCGTCGGGCGATTCCTGTGTGGGATGACTGGTGTATCGCCCATTGCCCTCTTTGGTGGTGGCCTGGTCGATATCTGGCACCCAGAGCAGCGCGCAATTGCCATGGCTACTGTCATTGGCATAGTTCTTGGCGGCCCCTTGCTAGCTCCGGTCATGGGAAACTTCATTACTGCTAGTCATCTGGGCTGGCGGTGGACTGGCTGGCTGAGCTGTATCATGGGAGGATCATGTACCGTTCTCGTTTTCTTCGGGCTGCCAGAGACATATGCGCCCATCATTCTGCAGAAGAGACAGAAGCTGGATCCAGCGTTTCAGAACGCGCCAAAAGAAACTGGGAGATGGCGCAAATTTGTCCGAGTCTATTTGGTCCGCCCCTTTGGTAAGCTTTGCTCTGTGTTTGTACTCCAACCCCTGCATCTTATTGACATGTGTCTCTACAGTGTTACTGGGAACCGAACCCATCTTGGTTCTCATGACTCTCTACCAGGCATTCGTCTACGGAATCCTGTATATTGTCTTTTCATCATATCCCATCATCTTCCGCGAACAACGTCACTGGAAACTTGGCCTATCCTCGCTCCCATTCCTAGGAATGATGGTTGGGGTTTTTATCGGATCAGCCATGATTGTAACACGGACCGTCCTTGCTCAACAAGCCAGCCGAAAGAATATGGCCGAAGATTCTTCCGGAATCCCTCTCTCGCCAGCACCTGAACGACGGCTACCCCTGATGATGGCAGGCAGCGTTTTGCTCCCCATCGGGCTGTTCATCTTTGGGTGGACTTCTGCTCCCGATATTCCCGTTGCTGGAATGATTATTGGCAGTCTATTTGTTGGTTCTGGATTACTTTGCATATTTGTTACGGCAATGACGTATATCCTCGACGTCTATTCACATGTCGCAAACAGCGCTCTAGGAGCAAACACAATCGTGCGATCATTCTTTGCTGCCGGGTTCCCTTTATTTGCCAGCTACATGTATCGCGGGCTTGGCGTGGCGTGGGCGTCAAGCGTTCTTGGCTTCGTGAGCGTTGCAATGATTCCGATTCCAATCATCTTTTACAAGTATGGGCCACGCATCAGGGCCCTTTCCAAAAACTTGATGGTGTAATGTAATTTCAGAGTTAGGGAGGTAATAAGAGGATATTCGCTCACACCAGAAATGGTATCAATATTCTTTCAAGTGTCCGTTTGTCAACTATGGGCTGAGGGGCTAACACCAGTACCTAGGAAGAAGCCGTTTAGATTATACGTAGGTGATATGTATATAAGGGCAAAATGCTTACCACAATAGTGATAGTTACCACATGTTCTGAAAGTGAACCTCTAAATATACAGAGTGATAAGTTGTTAGCAAGATTCAGGCACTAACGGTCAAGAGATTCATTTGGAGATTATATTTGTATGGAAGATAAGAAGTCAAGAATTGAAGCTATAATAGCTCGAAGATATTAATATACACTTGGAATTAAGTCTGAACAATATTCATTCTAATGTTAAACTCCTATTTTGAGGCAAAATGAATATCGATTGGTTACCCAGGCGTGAACTTAGATGGCGCCAAAGACAGACACAATCGGCAGCGCGGAGAACGGACCACCACAATAGGCTACGAGGCCATTTTGTAGGAATGTACATTGCGAATTGCATCCGTTGGTTACGTCTGAGCTGGCGAGGACATCGCCACATGCGCAAATGGAGTTGCCATCACCGTCTGTTGAAAGTGTCATGAACCGGGTTGGAGGGGCAGGAGCTCTGACCGTAGCGCAGAAGGTGGCGCAGTCGTCGACAGATGTTGTCTCGATCTTATTGTAAACAGTGTTCGCTGTAGTATCAAGCCCAAATAATTGGCCGGCGAGGAGGCCGGCCTGATAGCAGCCGGTGTAGTCATACTCCGCAAAAGCTGTTCCTGGAACACCTTGATCACCTTGAGGCCCTTGAGGACCTACAGCACCTATGGGACCTTGGACACCCTGAGGACCGATAGGACCTACATCACCCTGAGGGCCGATGGGGCCGATAGCACCAGTAGCACCTACATCACCCTGAGGACCTTGAGGACCTATAGGACCGATAGGACCTGCATCACCCTGAGGACCGATGGGACCGATAGCACCAGTAGCACCTACG